>NLAF01000077.1:0-83493 GCA_002374645.1 Metschnikowia shivogae | reverse complement strand
TGAGACACTCAATGCACTCATTGATATAGGCCTCTATGAGCACCTTGGTTCCAACATTGGAGTGGCGATATAGGTTCAAGTCACCGATGTTTCCCACATTTCGGGACCATTTCGTCCGAATGAAATAGAGAAGCAATTTATAGTCTTTCGCCAAACGTGCAGCCTGCATCTCCTTGTATAGACTCTCAATAAGCGAATAGTCATAGTCTGGCAGCTCCTTCTCTTGTTTCCACACATTTCTCCCGGAGAGTTCATCCAAGCGGCTCGACACTTGATACCACTGTTTGTAGGTCGTGGCGTACTTTTGCTGCGATAGCAAGTCTGCGATAGCACTGTTGTTAGAGAAGAACTTATTGATGATGGGCAACTGAGACAATCTTGACGTGAGCCGGCTTATAGCAGAAGGGGCCGGTGGCGACGTGCATAGGGAAGGGTTTTGGTCGAATATAGACTGGATTAGATCTGGTTGGTTCAGCATAGTCAAACTCATCTGCTAGGTTCAGAAATCTATGCTTGCCGCCCTCACAGCGGGAGCGATGGCAGGTTTGTTTGGGGATGGGAAAGCTCGATCTTCGGGCTTAACGATAACTCTCTAATGAGGTGTTTTGCTGTATTTGGTGGAGCTTTAAGGCGGAGTGACGGAAGCGCGTGTGAAATGGGGTAAGACGACCAAGCCGAGGTGCTGCACACGACGCTCAGCCGCACCTACTATTTGGAGCTTACTGGATGCAAGTCCCATAATCGTTAATTTTATTCATTGATACTAGAATAGCCGCAATCGGGAGGTTTTCGTTCCAAATATAGTGCCCAAGTTTAACGACATTACAATGTGAGCTCGTTTGTGTTTAACCTGAGTTTTGGCACACTACAGCGTAACCAGCAAGGCAAATGGCTTGCCAGTCTCAAATTTTCACTTCAAGCCACAACTGAGAATATCCAACTTCTTCTGCCTTCCCCATTTGATATAGTACAGTATGCTGACACAGCCCAAGCACTGCACATTATATCAGTGTCTGCTTCAAGTTGAAGGCAAAATGACAAATCAGAAAATCAAGCTTAATCCAACTAGCAACACGCACCTGCCCCGAACCACCCGAGAGTTACATCATTGGCCACTGGTGGGTGCAAAATTTATGGTCTTTCCTGCAGCGACGCGCAGACAAAAGATCTCATCACCACTTAGACTCGCCAGCTTCTCATCAGCCAAACGCCAACAGAGGTGATCCATCCCAAAACACACGTTAAGCACCAGCTTCACAAGCCTCAACTCAGAAGAGCGCGGTAAAGTTGAAGACGCATTTTTGGTGCTCCTTCCAGGCCAAGCAACACAGCAAAGTGCTTTCGCCGAGACCTCTGCAGACGTCTGCAAATTTCCTCAGAAAATTCCACTATAGTCGTGGGATCCAGTCGGTGAATCCCAAATATAAAAAGCCATCAAAAAGCTCCAAGAAAGACTTCCGTGTCGTCAACATTGCGAGCTTAAAGCCGCCTCGTTTTTTTAAGTCATTGCATCACCACAGGTCCCATTTTGCTCGGCTCTTCGATAATCAGTCACCTCCCGGTCTTATGTTCTCTGTTGTCACCATCTGTCACAAGACTAGTGACTCGAAGCACCCAATGCTTATGCTTACCAATAGTGAAGGCAGCAGATATTTCTTTGGAAAAGTGCCTGAAGGTGCGCAGCGGGTCTTGAATGAAAACGGAGTCAAGCTCGGTCGCTTACGCAGTATTTTTTTGACTGGTGTTGTGTCCTCGTGGTCCGATATCGGGGGTCTTCCTGGTCTTTTCTTGACCATCTCCGACGCCACTAGCCGAGGGATCGATGTTTTCACGAATTCCGCCAAGATATTGACTTACGTGGTTGCTACTTGGCGTTACTTTGTTTTTCGCCGGGGAATTGAGTTGAATGTCATGGATACAAGTACCAAGGCCATTATTGGCGACTCGAAGACTGTTTTCTTTCCCGTCAAGATCGAAAAAGATGCCAGTGTATCCCAAGGTTTTCCTCCAGACTCGAGCGAAAGAAGTTTTTTCAAGGGCCTTCAGAAACTCGTTCTGTACATGTTTCCTAAGGAGGTGAAAGCCAATGATCCAGACCCGGACTCGTATAAGATTGACCAAAGTGAGTCTGAGCTCCACACCCATGTCAGACTCCCCGAGCCCTCAGAAATCACTGACGTCAACCGTCAAAAGTCGCTCAACTTCATCATTCGCTTTCTACCTGCTCGTGGAAAGTTTGATCCGAAAAAGGCCAAGGAGTTGGGAATCAAACCGGGAATCAACTATAAAAAATTGACCGATGGAGAATCTGTTATGAACGACGCAAATGAGCTCGTGCATCCCAGTCAAGTCATGGGTGCACCCAAAGTTTTCCCCAAATTGGTCATTATCGATATTCCCAATAGTGACTATCTCCAGAACACCATTCAAAGTGAAGAGTGGTTCATGCAAAACGAAGAGAGGGGCAGCGAGGTGCCGGGTTTGGTCTACCATTTTCTTGGAGACGAGATAGATTTCCGCCTGGATGAGTATATCAAATTCCTCCAAAAGTTTCCTTCCGAGTGCCAGCACGTGATCAGCCATTCCAGCATTGCTGACAATACCTTGGTGTTCCGTACCTATGCAATCCATTTACTCAAATTGAAAACTGTGATGAATGGAAATTTCAATATTCCCCACTTCGAGCAGCACAGACCATCCGAGAGTACTATCACAAAGTTGCAGTCTCTCCAAAGATTCGACATTGAAACCACTGGAGTGACAAAAAACGAAAATGACGTCGTGAATGAGACCTGGGAATCGCTCTACAACTCTTGTGAGCTCGAATCAAAACCTGCTTTCCAAAGCCTCAAAGAAAATGCCATTTTGCCGCTAGAAGCGGAAGGAGGTCCTTTGAAGGAACAGGTGCAAATAGTGACTTTGGGTACCGGCTCTGCGCTTCCTTCCATATCCCGGAATGTGCTTTCCAATCTTGTTCGAATTCCGTACATGGAGGATGATCAGGTCAAGTACAACTCGATTCTTCTCGACGCAGGTGAGAATACACTCGGAACGTTACTTCGTAACTACGGCCACAATGGGCAGGAGCAGCTCAAGCAAATTTTCAGCGAGCTTTCTCTCATCTTCTTGAGTCACCTTCACGCAGACCATCATTTGGGAGTGGTATCAATCATCAGTCGTTGGATCAAAGAAAATGCCGACAATCAGAAAAAGCTTTACCTTGTTGTCCCATGGCAATACAATCATTTCTTGACTGAATGGTTCAAATTAGAAGCTAATACAGCCGTCATGGATTCCAGCCGGCTTGTCTACATTAGCTGCGAGCAGTTCATGCAGAAGCCGGAGAGCGAGATCAAACAATTGTCGATACAAGATTTCTCCAAGAGTGGTGAGGAGCCCAGACCCAAAACATCACGGACTCAACCTATCGACCAGTCAGCTTTGAAGACGCAGCTCTTCAAAGATCTCCACATTGAACTGATGCAAACTGTTCGCGCTATCCACTGCTACTGGGCATATTCAGTTAGCATTGCTTTTAACCTCAACCAGCCTGGTGTATCAGACAAAGAAAACAGTTTCAAGATTTCATTTTCTGGAGACACCAGACCCAACCCTCGTTTCACGCAAATCGGGCAAGATAGTGACCTATTGATTCACGAAGCATCTCTTGATGTTGAGTTGATTGAGGAGGCGCTCGCAAAGAAGCACACCACTGTCGTTGAAGCAGTTCGGGTGTCTCAACTTATGAAGTGCCGCAATGTGCTTCTCACACACTTCAGTGCACGGTTTTCAGAGAAACACAGCTTCATCGAAAACAATGAGCATTACAATGATGCTTGCACCCAATTGCGCAATTACCTCGGCAAAAGCACCAGCAACATATTTTTGGACAAGAATCCCGAAATCTCTTTTGACGACATGCAAATATGCTACGCCTATGACTTCTTGACGGTAAGACTTGGCGAACTAGGATTCCAGCGTCATCTTTACGAGGCGATCAACCTTCTCTCTACCGCAAAGGATGGCGAAGTAGAAAAACAGCGGGAGGAGCGAGAAGCCTTAAAGAGAAACCAAAAGCGAGTGGCCAAACGCATGCAAAGGCTAGCCATGGAGAAGAAACGGAAAACTAGCCAGCTGGATTGATTCATGGAACGGATCAATGTACATAGTTAATAAGATTCTGAAGAGAAGCATTTCTCTGCCATTTTAGCTGTTCTTCAAATTTGATGTTGTAATGGAACATGGTGGCATTGTCCTGCATCAGAGAAGACGAGCTTCTGCTCACGTCGCAATGGTATATCCAGTGCTAATTCTAACCGCCTGGATCCAACAATGCCTAATTGAAAACGTCGAAAGCCGGGGTTGCTTTACCAAAAATATCATTGTTAAAAACATTGTTGCCCATGAAGGGCCAAACACCGCCAATTATACTCCGGTGGTACGCCTTCAGAATATCAACCTGGTGCTTGACAAAACCGAATTGATCGTCACTATCCACGATTCCAAACACAAGATTCTAGGTGTGTTCACTCGGGAGGCTATTCAGAAGTTTGAGTCCAAGTACAAACAACGCATTAGCTTCGAAACGCCCCACACGTTGATGACCTTGCGCAGGGCGAACTTGAAGCTCATTTCAAAAGAGCAGTACAAGCACTTTTCCCCGTTTTTGCCCAAAACAAACATCGGGACTTCACTTGCATACTTGGAGATCATGGAGGTAGACATTTTTTCCCGCTCTAGGCACGAAGTTCCCGGGGATTCTGAAAAGAGACTCATTTATATCTATGTCACCCAGCAATATCAACGATTGCTAGGGCAGCGATCTTCAGATATATATTTCGAAGATACCGACGGCAAAATTGACGAATTTGACATGATTGAGTGACTTCCAGTTAATTGCATACTGGTGGCCGCTTTCCCGATGTTGAGCTCAAACACTCACAGTGGGTTTCGCGCGGCCACATTGCACCTTCATTATTTGCACCCACTACCACGGCCATGAACGAACAGAGTACCCGGTTTCTTTCAGAGCGCCTAGATAAAATTGCAGAGTTTGCTTCACAGATTGCTGCTGCCGCCGATTCTGATTTTAGCGGCTCCAGCGGTCGCTCAACTCCCTCCCATAATCAGCGAGTGCAAACCATACGCTCATTGAGCTCCAGTCCTAAAAGGCCTTCCCCGTTGGCCCATTCTTCTAGTGGCTCCCAAGCCACCGATGATTGCTCGGTGCAGAGAGCAGGCAACGACTCCCGGCCCATTTCGCTGCAGGCACGAAGTGGGCTCATTTACCCAAATTCGTCAAGCACGGATCCCGATCTGAGCACGGTGAACATCAGATGGCAGAGCTATCAGAATGCAGGATCGAGTCATGACTCGGCAACCGACGGAATACCACCATCTGAGGAGATTCTAGTGCCTGATCAGATAAATCACGAAAACCCGAGTGAATTTCCACCGCGTCTCGACGGCCCTTGTTTGCCCTTATACGCGTGCAGGTCAGCTACAGATGCTTCTCGAAGAGGATCTTTACTAGCGCCCACTCCAAAAGCGCTGTCGTTTCCATACATCGGTCTACACACAAGCATCCGCGATACAGAGGAGTATCACCGGCCATGCTCTGTTCTTTCAGAAACTTCGCCGCTTCTTCCTCTTCACCACAGTAACATGCCGCCTCAGCATTTTCAACTGCCCATCAACATCAGCATAAGCATGCCTGCGAGTCCCGTACAAACCCTGGAGACACGACAAATTTCAACATGGGCCACTTCAGCTTTTCCGAATATTTGGGCTCCTCTTCTAGAGACAATTCTCCTCGTGACCCCTCGCCAATGGATGTTAGCTGGAGTAGCACTAATATACCTTGGCCACTATTCTTCTGAGGACTTGCGCAACATACTACAGCCTGTGGTCTGTTTTGTCGCCAGTCTATTGCAGATATCTTTGGGAGTATGCCCAGGTTCCAATATCATGTGACCACTAGTTTTCGTAGAACCTTTCTATTGACGCCATATATACAGAAGTCCCCGCTTGGACCTTTGGTCAGATCATCCCGATTTTCTGGGTCTGTCCTTGACCTTCATCTTATTAACATGCTTGAACTTTCTCGTCTTGGCAAACTTCTTAAGTCCCCACATCGACTGCGACACTTTGTTAGACTTGGACTTACCTCTACCACCTCCGTGTGGATGGTCGAAGGCGTTCATGGCCACACCTCTGACCTGTGGTCTAAAACCCCTATGGCGAGATCTTCCTGCCTTACCCCAAGAAACAGCTTGATGCTCCTTGTTTGACACTGTGCCCAACGTAGCATGGCACACGTCGTTAACGTAGCGGTGTTCACCCGAACTCAACCGCACAATGACCTTCTTTTGGTCTGGGTGCTTGGACAATAAACGGGCAAATGTTCCGGCAGATTTGACCAATTGGCCCCTTCCGTTTGGATGCAAACCAATGTTGTGAATCACAGATCCAACCGACAACATCTTCAACGGCAAGCAATTACCTTTCTGCATGATTCTGGAGTTCAACAAGGCTTCATCAATCTCACCATTGTTGGTAGCGTTCATCTCCTCGATGAAATCCTTGGGGATTCCGGCTCTGAAAGATTCGACAACGTCTCCAGCACGCAATCCAGACGAGGCCAAAATGTATGACAAGTTCTTGGTTTCGTTGTGCTCGAGCAACGCAATATGGCCAGACCGGTTGGGGTCATACTCAATCCTTAAAACTGTTTGCTTTCCACTTTCAAGTCTGTGGGAATCGATCAAACGCACTCTTTGCTTGTGCCCTCCTCCACGTCCACGAATCGTGATGTGTCCTGTGTTGTTACGACCTGCTGTCTTCTTCTTGGCAACGGTCAACTCACGCACTGGGCCTCCCTTGTGCAAATGGTCCTGAATCGGCTTGCGGAAGTTCGTGGATCCAGGTTGATTGAGACCGTTGGCGTAGGACTTCACCTTAATTTGTGCCATCGCTAGTTTGCGTTGTCTCTTGTGAATCGCATCCTTTATTTCCAAGTCAGTGATCAGTTGAGGTGACAGCACTGTAGGCTTGGATGCACCAGCCGTAGATTGGAACCGGATCAAGGCCAAGCCCCGAGAAGTCCACGTTGGCTTGGTCAAGCTGAACATAGTGGTGTACAATATTTTAAGCGTGGTTTTTTTCCAGGTTTTTTTTCGACTAGTGGTGCACGGGTGCGCGGGTGCCTAGTAGGTGTTTAGGATGAAGGCAATAGGATGTAGAACTGTTGCTGAATTTGCGGCCATATCGAATCTTCAACTGTTACAATTGATTGGAAACTATGTGAGATTGGCCATACCCAGTACTCGAAGTCTGTGTGAGGGGTTGGTCCTTCTGCACACAGCCACAGAAACTGACAGTCCCAAAGGTTCCCATGATTTTATATAAACTATCGACTAGTCATGGTCTCTAGGGATAATGATAGCGGTAAACATCAATAGAATCACCTGGCCGGAGGTGAGATGTTATGTACAGGAACCAGTTAGTTTTCCAAGCGATATACGCAATCGGGCGGTATAGCTCTGCAAGTACTAAAAGCGCGTTCCACCGAAAAGGTACAACACCTACGTCTTGGCAAAAAAGACTTGCCGTTTGGCCAAGTTTGGGCGGCGCACGACTGTCTGGCCAATCAGTGTGCGCACAGCATGTCCGAGCGCGAAGAAAAACCAGGCAACGCACCGCTCGGTTTTCACCATACATCCCTCCACAACACAACATATCACAATGATGTCTCGTGCCTTTACCCGTTCCATGGCCTCCGCTGCCAAGGCCGTCAAGCCACCCATTCAATTGTTCGGTGTCGATGGTACCTACGCTAATGCTTTGTACTCTGCGTCCGTGCAGGAGTCCACGGTGGAGAACTCGTTCCAAGGCTTGACCAAGGTCAGTGAATTGATCAAGCAAGACCCAAAAGTTAGCTTCTTCTTGACCAACCCAGGCATGTCCAAGGATGACCGCAACACCGTCATCGACACGCTTTCCAAGAGCTTGGGTTTGGACAAAACCGTGACCAACTTCTTGAGCGTTTTGTCCGAGAACAACCGTTTGGCTGAATTCGACGCCATCTACAACAGCTTTGGCCAGTTGCACGACGCCCACCAAGGTATTGTCGAGGCTACCATCACTTCTTCGAAGCCCTTGGACTCCAAGATCTTGAAGCGTTTGCAGGGTGCCATTCAAAAGTCGTCTTTTGTTGGCTCTGGCAAGACCTTGAAGGTTTCCAACGAGGTCAACCCTGATATCATGGGTGGCTTGATTGTTGATGTTGGTGAGCAGACTGTGGACTTGTCCGTTGCTTCCAAGGTATCTAAGTTGAACGCTGCCTTGAGCGAGTCTTTGTAAGGGAGAAATAGCATAGATAGGAGATAAAATAAGATGATTCTGTACGTTACCGTCAGCTGATGCCGTGAAGCACGATTCGTGGACCATGTATACGTAAAGGGGCCAGGACCAGTCTTATGCCAGCAACGACTAGATACCCGTGTGCAGGACTCGAAATGTATTGGCGGGAAGAATTTACGTATATATTGATCGGCGACGCTTTGTCCTTCTCTGCTAGCGGGATGTTTGTGCAAACTATCAACCTTGTTGAAGACACGCCACATGCGTACACCCGCACCCGATCACACATCCAAGTCGCTACTACTCAGTGATTACAATGAAGTCTCTACAAACTTTCAAGTGGTTCATTACTACGCTAGCACTAGTGCTCAACTTCTTCGTGTACTTCTACCCTGATCTAGTCAATCAAAATGGCCAATGTCAGTGGAGCGGCACTGTGGCGGAGTCAAAGTACAAGATCATAGAGCTTCTAACACCCCGGCTTGCACAGCTATTGCTTCTCAACTTTCCATCTTTACAGAAGCCCAAGGCCCACAAAGTGTTTGAAAACAACGTTGTTTCTGATATTCATATGATGACATTCGGTGACCCTCAGATAAATGGAAATTGGCCCTCCACTCCATACATAAAACGCCTCGATAACTATGGCAATGACCACTACTTGGGCCATATTTCCCGACTTATGCAGAAAAGGTTGAGACCTAGTCATGTGGCTGTGATGGGCGACCAATTCTCGTCACAATGGATCTTGGACCTGGAGTTCTACAACAGGACTTATCGATTCGTGGAGCGTTTGTTTCCCAGAGAAGATACCTACAAGAAAACCGTGATCGACGCATGGAAGAGTCAAAAAGACTATGACTGGGTGACCTGGTCTCGAGACGAAGCAAACATGGACCCAGCTGCGAGATTTGCTTCCAGAACCTACGAAGACATTTATGATTGGTACTTTCCCGAAATCCATGAGCCTAATTTTGAAAACCCCCTCTTCATCAATTTGACGGGAAACCACGATGTTGGCTATAGTGGCGATGCAACATGGCAACATATGGCCCGCTTTCACTACCTTTTTGGTCAAAATAATTATGTGATCTACTACAATAAAGGCACCCCCGAAGAATGGCGAATGGTTATTGTTGATTCGTTATCATTAGAGGGGCCAGCATTGCAAGAGGAGTTTCGCTCTTATACCTGGTCTTTCCTTGAGCATTTGGAGCAGTCGCAAGGTGACTTTAAGGGATCTACCGTGCTTTTGACTCATATTCCCTTCTACAAAGAAGAAGGGTTATGTGCAGATGGCCCCGAACACAAGTATTATGAGAACTACGCTAGGGAGCCTTATAAGAATGGCAAGCTCCGTTCGCAAAATCATCTACTCTACGATACAACTCAGAAAGTGTTGAACATTGTGTTCCCCAACGCAGACAAGGAAGGTATCATTTTGACGGGCCACGACCACGTGGGATGTGATAGCATTTACAACCATATCAACGGTGAATGGGTTGCGTCCAAAGAAGTCTCTAAAGAAAGCGACCACAAACATATTCGGGAGGTGGTTGTGAGAGCAATGATGGGTGAGTTTGGCGGACAAACGGGGCTTATGACGGGCCATTTCGACCCCTCGCAAGGTATGTGGCAATTCAACTTCACGTACTGCTCCTTTGTTATACAACATGTGTGGTGGGCTTCAAAAGTTGTGTCACTCATTGCTTTACTCGTGCACTCCGTGTCTTTTCTAATGCTCCGTGCCTAGTCATGACATATCCTGTGTGTTTTTTAGTATTCAAACTCAGCATTGGTGCGTTTTGCTTTGGGCTTCACAGTCATTATGTGTCGTAGCTAATATTCTTAAAGACCGGTTTAAGATTGTTCATTGAAGCGCCTTGATGTCTGCGAGCGCACTGTTCACACTGACATCCGGGCTGATCTGAATCTTTTTGATTTTCAACTTACCATTTTCAAAAACCCAGTGAGACCTCTTTGTGCCTGAGGGATGCTTTTTAGCGCCAAGAACTCGAATTAACTTGGACGATGTATCAGCAAACAATTGGTATTCTAAACCCTGTCTCTCAGCAAACTTCAGCTGGGCAGCGGAAGAATCTGCTGATAAGCCAAAGACCTGGGCATCCAAATCCTTCAATTGCTTTAAATTCGACTGAAAGCCCTTTGCTTGTTTAGTGCATCCAGGGGTGGAGGCCTTTGGGTATGCAAAAATCACCAAATACTTAGACTTGGTGGCGATCTCGCGCAAATTCACATCCTCTCCTTTTTGGTTCTTCAAAGTCAAGTTAGGGATCTGATCGCCGACCTCCAACTCCGCCTCTTTTTGGGCCGGAGCCGCATCGGCGTCTGTTTCGGTGTTGGTCTCCGACTTGAGTACCTTTGCTTTCTCGGTATCAGCAGTGGAATTTTTCTCTGGCAGTTCAGCAGCTTTGGAGGCAAGTCTTGATGAGCTACGCAATTGAGCCATAATGGAGTATTCAGTATTGGGGCCAGGAAGACAAGTGTTATCAAATCAAGATTGGAGAATCAATGCGCAAAATTGGTCTCACTGTGGAGATACGCGAAATGGATATAGATGTGGCTGTCAATGTTGCGGCTCTTGATTGTTGGCGCCGCTTTTGTTTTCTTACCAATGACCTTCACCGGTGTCATGGTATGCAGTTGTGAACATCCTATTATGGATCATAAATACAGTTATTGAGAATGGCGCCGAAGTCATCATTACCGGACCCTTTTTGGTGGAATCTTGCCGCGCTATGTACATGAGGCACGCATTGATGTAAGCCAGAGGCAGTCTGCAGAGAGCACATCACACGCCGCGCCTTAAATCTCAAACCATCTTGCAGTACAGAAAACATAGCGTTTTTATATGCAAATAGCTACCCCCTAAGCAGGTCAAAAATAAGATCGGTTTGCCTCATTAAGCAGGGAAAAGAACATCCATACCGACCTGGACATTTTAACCCGTTATTAGCCACCATGAAGAAGTTATTCCGGCGCAAGTCCAGTGTGAGCACCCCGTACCAAACCCACGGAGAAACAGCTACAATCTACTCTCCTGAAAGCCTGCGTCCGCCTGTCGTACATCTCGTCTCTCTGCTGTCGCATAGTGGAACCCTCATAGGGAGCCGTGAAGCTTCGGTGGACTCTAATGTCATTGAAGACGAGTCGCTGAATACTGCTTCTACTCTCAGAACTGGTCATTCCGCTAGGTTTGCTCCTGCAGAATATCCTTCCCAGGTTTCTGAATCCATATCTCCCAATTCGGATGTGGTGTCTGTGGCCCTCTCAGAGTCCGAAACTCTTTTTCCCGTGGAAAGGCTGCGGCTCGATCTTCAGCTGACATACTATGAGAACTTTACACAATACGTGCCATTCCTCTTGCGACGTGTTCGGTTGGAGAGGGAGAGGGCTGAAGCTCGAGCCAATGCCTCTCGCGCCTCTCAAGGACAACGACAAACCTCCCGTGGTCAATCTACTCTTGAGTCTGTTGACGTTATCGATGACAATTATTCGGTTGCCACTGATAGCGAACGCGAGTCTATATCCTCAGACGATGTGAAGACATTGATAGGGAACCCTGGTGCCTTAACTGCCGACCAACGACATCAAATGCCTCAAAACTACCCTGCCATCATGGGACTTCAACCAACCAACTACGACTACAAACGCTCGCTCATTCTTGTATCGGAGTTATTGAAGGCAGACTACTATGTTTTTGCCGATCGGGAATGTTATGAATTGTTCAAGGAATTGAAGGCTGGCGCCAAGAAAACCAAGAAGTCCAGTGTTATTTTGTACGATGAAGACTCCAAGATTCTTAAAGTTGAAAGAGATCATTTTTACAAGTACTCAAACCAGCTGGCCGGAAGTCTAAGTTCATCGGAGAAAAGGAAGTCCTCAAAAAAACCGGATCCGGCGTCTCTCAAGACAACCAAGCAGAAGACCGACAAGCCCAAACACGAAACTCACGAGAGATCCAGCATAATTCGTTCCACTTTGGGCAATGACCAGCTATTAGAGGGCTCTCTCCCCAAATCTCGCCAACAACCTCTTGAGTTGAATGACCCCCATCATAATCTGCAAAGTGGTGAGAACGAGGACAAATCAACAGCTCATCGTCCTGCTATCCAAAAAAAGCCATCCACTGAGCAGCCATTCTCTTCTTGTGTGGTAGATTCACGCCATCATATTATTCCTATCGAAAACAAAGTTTTAGGCAAAGGCCTTCCCCTTTTCAGGGTTTCAATTCCATACATGTCGTCCTTCCGGAAAAATGTGCCTTACATGACATTGAAACGTTACAAAGAAATTCCCGATCGGCCTTTAGGTCATGATGAAGGCGATGCCTTTGAGACTTATGACTTTTGCACTGTGCAATTAAAAGGCTTCAATCATTACAAAAGATACACTTTTCTGTTTCGCCCTGCTGGACAGGAGCATTTCAAGGTGTTAGCATATCAGTGCAACTTGCGGCCATTTACGGACTTCAAGTTCAAAGGAACCAGGTTTAGAATTTTTGGTACCTCGATGGCTACTGCTTACATTCTGAACTACAATCCTGACATGAAACTTTTCATTGTTGATGAAAACAAACCTTCTTTGGTCGACAATATCATTAATAAGGTACAAAGCAATGACTTGCTCTCCATTGCAAAAATCAAATCCGGTCTGAATTCACCAAACCAACAAATGAACCAAAATGGAGAAGTTGCGCCCGAGTATTTTGAGAACCCTGTCCCGAGTAGAGACAATCCGATTCTACAAGAACGCGTGCCCCAGATAGCAAGATCATATGAGAACAGCTTCATTCCAAATGATATGCCACCTTTTTCTCGTTATACCGACGCTAGCGTGTATTTGAAAGAGTCGCTGATCGTTCCCAAAAAATTTACCGAGACAGGAAAGTTTGACATTTACCAACCGCTAGACGGCAGCTTCAGCCATCATGAAAGAAATACAAGAGCATCCGATATTTCCTCAACTTATGCGGTTCCCACAGAAACTTTGGTGTTGACGTCCATTTTCTTGGCTCTCAGGGAAACGAATCTCCGAACAACAAAACGCTACCCTACAACGAATTCTGTGGCGCGCATGGGTGTTTTGGCCACCATGCCCAATAACGTTGCCGGCATGCAGTAATTGTTCATCTTATTGATTCGATTGTGTGATTATATATTTAGATGTTTGGATTGCACAATTAATACGCGATAATTCCGTATCTTTTTTTTGGAGGGACGGAACTCAGCAAAGTCCATATGCCTGAGAGTCGTCTCTGTCTATTCTTCATGATGTCATGGAAGCAGGTGGGCCCACCTGTCTCGCTCAGCGGCTAGGAGACCGGGATCTGGATTTGGCTCTGTTCGGGGAGTTTGATCTAGAGTACCTGCCTCTTCCGTATTCTTCGACGGGAAGAGCAGTGTCGCCTCTGTCGCCTCTGTCGCTTCTAATTTCACTAGCATCACGGTCGCCGTTGTAGGACCTTCTGCTCTCGTAGTTTCTGTCAGAAGGCCTTCTACGTTCCCGATCACCCGCATATCTGTCACGGTAGTCATATCCGTGTCCACGATCGTCTCTAGGCGGCTCGCGTCTGTAGTCGTCGTAACCGCCGTAGTAGTCGTCTCTTTCATAGCCTCCATAGCCGCCGTATCCCCCATAACCATCACGGTCACCGCCTGGATAGCCGTAACCGCCACCATAACCTCCTCTTTCATAGCCATAACTCTGGTAGCCGTAGCCACCACGACCGCCACCATAGCTTCCACGGCCTGGGGGAGGGTAAGGACTAGGATAGCCATATCCTCCTCTGCCTCCCCTGGGAGGTGGGTAGGAGCCTCTGTAGCCTCCTCTTCCCCGAAACCCTCCTCTGGCACCGCGCCTGGAGGCAAACGGGTCGGAGCGTGCTAATTGGACGGTGAGTCCGTCTTTCATAGCGTAAGGAAGAACCTTTCCATCTAGTTCGAGAGCTTTCTCGCAGTCGTCAGTGGATTTGTATTCGACGAAGGCGTACTTTTCACCATCGTCAGACCTGGGAGGAGGGATGTCTAGTCTGACTAATTCGCCGAATCTAGGATGTGTTAGTTATTGTTTGGACATGGAGAGTGGGTGGAGTTTCGCAGTTGCGAGGATGGAGAGTAGGAGTGGAAAGGACTGGATGGCGCTGGATAAGAGGCCCTCAGGGAACATACTTTTCAAAATCAGGAGCTAAATCGGCCGCTTTGGATTCCCTCGTGAAGCCGGTCACGTATAAGGTATTTTTGGGCATGTTGTCGTTGGAAATTTTTCTTCTGCGCTGAAGAATACGCTCGAATGGTCACGTGTTGCGATTGCGCGTGACGGCAGAACCTTCTCAGCAACTGGTATAAGGGCAGCTATGCGTTTGCATCTGCAGATTTATGACCTCTCTTGTTGAAACCCGGTGTGTGTGTATTTGAGTTTGTATTGGTTTTTTGAGGGCAAGGCCACATAATATGGCATGTTGGTGCCTGAAGATCGCTGATCGCATAATGCTCAGTAATCCTGTAAAGCAAACCAGGCAGATAAATGGTTTGAATGAGGTGTCCTGAATACAGCAAATACTCTCCATATTATGCAAAAAGCAAAGCGGCTTGGCCTATAAAACGAGTCGAGCGGCGAAAGATGTAATTCTTGAAAGTTCCTGAATTTGGATAGCTGGCTCAATGTAGAGCTTCGATAGATGCGAATGGCAGAGTGCGGGAGACATACAGGGCAGACTGAACGCTTTCGATTCAAAACGATCCCTTCTAAATTCGCACTCAGTCACACTATTCTAGTCGACCCCTCATCATAGGCAAGATCAAGCAGATCTTAGTCATGCTTCGCGCCTACCAAGAAGCGCGTGGCGGCTTTTCTGCAGGCGGAACCCGTGCATCCGGACTGCATGTAGATGTTTGGAATGCATATAAGCAGACTCCTTTCCCAACATATGGGCACCCAACAAACCGCACGGCGCACTTGATTAAGCCGGGCGCTGCATCAAGATTGTTCCATGCTAACCTGCTGCACCTCGGTGCCGGCATTTGTATGCAAGCCGGGCATGCTAACGCATGGGGAACAAATAACCGAAAAAAGTCGAGCCCCTAAATATATTCTGCCGGAATCGCTGGGTACTACATAACATCAAATTAACCCAACAATAAATTCCTGCTGTAAAAGGGTGTTCACAACCTCATTTATATCCACTCACTTTTTAAAAAAAAAATGTAGTAGTAAGGTTCACTCGACTGCATCGTGTCGTTAGAGCGGACACAAAAAAAATCGGCGGCCCACCTTCATTTCCACACGCACCCATTAGTACTATTATTTTTTCTTGACAACACAATCTTAACTCAAATTTCCTTTCATCCTACCAACCGTGCAGACAGCATTATTAAGCCAGTCCCCATTCATACCTATCATAAGATCCAAGAACTGAAATGGCTTTAGCTGATGATAACTACTCCCTCAACCACGATTCGCTACTACATAGGGAGGATGATCATGACATCTTGAACGAATTTTTGGACCAACGTGTCTTCGAATCCCTAAACCCCGGCATACCAGACCATAGCCAAGCATATCAAGACCAGCCAGATCTTGACGCCTTTGGTGGTGACTCTTTGTACAAGCTAGGCAACGAAAATGCCTCCATCTTCGACGAAAACAAAGACCTCCTTGAAAATAACGCGTTAGGGACGGTCGATATTCCCAAAGATGACGCTGATTTACACATGAAAGACGAGGTGAGTCCCCATGCCACGTACTTTAGCCTTAATCCTAGTCCCAAGCACTCTATTGCAGAAGGTGATTATGCTTACAAGTCCCCTACTTTGGATGGCCACGATGCTGTGCGTGCTGAATTTTCCAAGGTGAAGTTTGGAAACCACACGATGAAAACATGCCCCGAGACCATCGAACTCACTGATCCTTCGCTTTTGGACTTTTCCGAAGAGGCTATGTCCAAACTCCCGTACGATCTTGACTTGTTGAATCTCCCATCATACTCTCGTGTCGAGACACAGATCAAATTGCGCTTCAAATTCAGTCCTGCTCCCAAAGAAACACTTATCCATATTCCTCAAGATCTAATGTCCAAGTCCAAATTTTGCCTCGAGGATTCTGTTGAAAATCTTCCGGACATCTTGAAGCAGAACATGCTTTACATGGATACATATGTTATGACATCTAACTTGAAGACGTCGTGTCACATATGTCCACGGTGTATAAAGCGTGAGCAGAAGCGTGCCCTGAGATCCAAGAATGGTGTCAACGATGCAGACTCTCCCACAGCCTCTATCGCAAGCTCCTCCAGACAATCAACGAACCCATGGCCCGACGAGAATATGATCAAAAAGGCAATCTTCTTCAACTGTAAAGAAATTGTCAGTTTTTCCCCTCCAACTGGTTTGATCAATGACAGAGCAAAAACTCTCGATTTTTCTGCGAGAATCATTTGCTATTGCAGGCATCACAAAGAGCAGGATGGATTCAAACTTTTATTTGTTGCCAGGGACTACACTGGTAAAGTCGTTGCAAAGCATGTGACCCAACCAATCATGATAATGGATAGAAAGAAAACTTCCTCCTCTGCAATGAAGGAGGGCCAATTTGCGCCCTTGCATCCGAACGATCATGAAACAAGGATGCAACATTCTTCGCCAAATTCTGTGGATGACTCTACATCTGAAGCTTTAGCAAACACCGATAACAACAACGAATCCGCTAACAATGTCTCAAGAGGTTATAAGCGGAAGAAGATGTCGTTTGACGACTCGTACAATTCCTCCACCAACCCTATGTTCAATGGCAGCGGCTTTTCACCTGTGAGCAACAGCGATACAAACGCCTCCATTCACAACCTCAATCCAAAAAACAACATCAATGGGCCTTTTGGGGCAGCGTTCCCGCCATTGGCTCCCTCAGCTCTGCTCTCGAGGCAACGGCTGCTGCAACAATTGCAAATGGTCACACATTATGAACAACAGCCGGCAATACAAAAGATCATCCCTGCTCAAGGTCCAATAAGAGGAGGCATAGAAGTGACGCTTCTAGGTTTTAACTTCAGACCAGGCTTGATCGTGAAGTTCGGATCCAAGACAGCTTTAGCTACTCACTGCTGGTCGGAAAGTACAATCGTCACATACTTGCCCCCTGCTCTGCAACCAGGCCAGGTTCTTGTCAGTTTCGAGGACCACGACCATGTAATGGTCGGCTCCCAACAGCTGATTTTCACCTACACAGATGACACTGATCGACAATTAATTGAATTGGCCTTGCAGATAGTTGGACTTAAGATGAATGGTAGGTTGGAAGATGCAAAGAATATTGCGAAGAGAATTGTGGGTTCCGACAACTCAGATAAGTCGCCGGAGGCTGTCCTTGGAAATTCTCCCGGTGTCAAAAACGAGGAAATGGAGTGGTATGACAATGCACACAGAGCTGTGGAGAAATTGTACAAGTCTGATCTTTCAACTGAGGACATCTTGATCAATTTTCTCTCATTGGTTGACCTCCCTAACTGCCCAATTATTATCCCTAACTGGCAATTAAGCAACAGTCAAGGACAATCTTTGCTTCATTTGGCAACTTTGAAACATTACTCGAAGTTGGTTGGTTTCTTGATCACCCATGGATGCAAGATAGATCTCAAAGATAATCAAGGGCTCACGCCTTTGTTTGTTGCATCGATGTGCGGATACAGAGACTTGATCAATGTTTTCATTGATTGCAAAGCAAACTGGAATCTTAGATTGAGCAATGAAAAGCTACTCAAAGATTACAGTGATTTGAATGTGTTGGATGTCTTTGCCAAATTGCAAGATAATGCATGGGCTGCAACTGAGGAGAACAGCAGTAGTCATGGATCTGCCTCCGAATCCACCGAAGATCTCATCAATCGGTCCAATAGTGTTGACTCTTTGAACTCGTTGTACCTCATGAACTACGGCAAGCACATTTCCAGAATGATGAGTGACGCTGAATCTCCAGCAGCAATGCCTAAAGCTAACTTGAAAAAGTTCAACCAAAAAGTTCACAAAATTATTCAGCCTTCTGGAAACGATTCATCTGACTTCGCCGACTCTGAGCTTGATACTGAAGATGAATATTCAGATTTTGATGACAGAAAGCTGGGACGTACATGGAAGAATGGTGTTAATGAAGCAGACTACTTTGATGAGGTTGGAGATGAGTCGGAATTCTCTGGGACAGATACAGCTGGCGATTTCGAGCCTGCTAAAGAAAGAGCTTCACCTGTTGGCTTATGGCAAAAGGTTAAAACTGCAGTTTTCCATGATGGAGAGACGGACTTGCCAACATACGATGATTTGTTTCCCTTCGGCAGCCATGGCTTTTCCAAACCCAAATCTCCATTAGAGAGGGTGCTCAATGAGGATGCTGAGAACCAAAGCACTTTCAAAGAGGGAAGGTCGCATGAAGATGTGGAGATTGGTTCCGACTCATCAGAGGACATGCTTATCTCATATATCAACCATCCAAGAAAAACCGTCAAGAATGACAAGATGTTGTTGTTTTTCTGGCTTCCCGTTTTGTTCATGATCCTAGGACTTTTTGTCTATATGTCTGTCACAGGCTCAAAAGTGGAAGCCATCGAGAGAATTAAGGAGTATGGGCGTGACACCGTCGGTAATATTGTTCTTGGTAACGAGAGGCTCGCCAAAGTGTTCTCGAAACGTGGCGCTGAGTTGGGTGTGGTGTATGGTACATGAGCCAGGGTTATTTGATTTCAGTATTTATAATCTTTCATTTACAGTATTCGAATAGCCACTGTGAACGCCTCCGCAAATTGAGCCAAAGATCCAAGAAGTGTAGGGTTCTTGGAATCTTTCAAGTTTGGTTCTAATCACTGCACAGTTTAGGCGGCCCGCACCTAAACATTCCTTGATCCATGTTTATGCGAAAACATACACAACTACAAATATGGAACAGTTTTCAGCCTCAACTTCTAAAAAGAATGTATTCCAATTTGAGGCAAACACGACAAGTGCATTGCCTCCGAAAATGCAGCTCTCAAGGTGTCGATAGCTTATCCCAGAAGCACTGCACCAATCATCGTACCCACAATGCGCGCTCATCTAGTAAGCAGCATCAGATACTAAATCAGATCCATATCGCTGTTTCTGCACAAACTCTTCCACACAACATGACGCTGGACAGACTCCGACTAGTGCTTCTCAAAAACCGCACAGTTCCCGAAGACACATACCATCACAACTTCACCAAATGTGGGCATGTTGCGGAGTTCATTCCCCTCCTCAACCACTCTCCAGTTGATGTGTCTTCCACCGTGGGCTTTCTTCGGAGCGATCGCTTCCATGCGGCGCCTGCATTCATCATAACGTCGCAGCGTGCTGTGGAAGTGTTTCACGAGTGTCTCAGACTCATCTCTGCTGAAGATGCCAAGATGGCTACGCGGATCCGCCAGAAATGCGGCTACACTGTTGGGCCAGCGACTTTTGAAGTTCTTATGGAAAACGGTTTCGTAGATGTGCGTGGTGGCTCTAATGCTGGAAATGGTGCTAAATTAGCAGACATTATACTAAGCGACCGTCAACTGCAAAGCAGTCCGTTTGATAGAGACTCTAGTGGTGAGATCATATTTTTCACGGGCGAGATCCGAAAAGATATCATACCGGTCAAACTTTCACAAAACGGAATGAAGGTGTTCGAGTCTGTAATTTATAAAACGGAGCCAAGAAGCACCATCCTCGCTGATTACGTGAATGCGCTTCAAAGTCCCGTTTCTTGGCTAATTTTCTTCAGTCCTCAGGCCACAGAATCCATTGTCGCTCATTTGGCAGTACATGGTTTACCGGAAGGAACGAAAGTGGCATGCATCGGACCCACAACCCAGGAATACCTAATCCAGAAAGGTATAACTCCGCACGTGACCGCGGCAAGTCCCACGGCCAAGTCTCTTCTCGATGGAATATCCGAGTGCAGTACTTAAGTTCATGTACAAACATTTATTATCGGGGTTAATAAAGTTACTTTCTGGATGTCTTGACCACGTCAATGATCTGGTCGACGACGCCGGGATTCGACAATGTCGAGATATCTCCCAACTGGTCTTCTTCACCAGCCAAGACCTTCCGCAAGATTCTTCTCATGATCTTACCGGAGCGGGTCTTGGGCAAGTCGTCAACAAGCAAAATCAACTTGGGTGCAGCAAATGGGCCAATTTCTTTCCTCACTGTGTAAATCAACTCTTTCTTGATAGCGTCAACCGTCTCCTTATCACCAGCCTTGAATGTAGATTTCAATGAGACATATGCCGCCACTGCCTGGCCAGTTAAGTCATCAGCGTAACCAACGACTGCACTTTCGCCAACGAGATCATGCTCAATGATTGCAGCCTCAATCTCCGCCGTGGACAATCTGTGTCCTGACACATTGACAACATCGTCCACACGGCCCAAGATCCAAAAGAAGCCATCTTTATCTCTTGCTGCACCATCACCTGTAAAGTAGTAGCCTGGATACTGGCCAAGATAAGTGTCGATAAAGCGACCATAGTCATTCAAGATACCACGAGAAATAGAAGGCCATGCGTTTTTGATGGCCAAGACACCTTCAACACCATTCTCTTTCAACTCTTCTCCAGAGACGGGGTCCAAAATGTGTGGCTCGATCCCAAAGAAGGGAAGCGAAGCCGATCCAGGCTTGGTGGGAGTCACTCCAGCCAATGGTGTCAACAAATGAGACCCTGACTCGGTTTGCCAGTAGGTATCCACAATGTGGGCTTTTCCACGACCAATGTTATCATTATACCAGTGCCAGACCTCACCAGCAATGGGTTCTCCAACAGAACCCAAAACTCTCAAAGAGTCCAACTTGTACTTTTCAATAAAAGAGGTTCCTGCCCTCTTCAATAAACGCAAAGCAGTTGGCGCCACGTAGAATTGTGTCACTTTGTACTTATCCACAATTTGCCAATACCGAGAATAATCCGGATAAGCTGGAGTACCTTCGAACACCACTGTTGTGGCACCGTTCAACAAGGGCCCATAAACGACATAAGTGTGACCTGTAATCCAACCAATATCACCGGCCGTGAAAAGAACATCGTCTTGATGTACATCAAACGTGTATTTTGTTGTGAGCAAAGCACCAAGCAAGTACCCAGCTACGTTGTGCTGCACACCCTTAGGCTTTCCAGTTGAACCCGAAGTGTACAAGAGAAACAACGGGTCCTCTGCATCAGTTGGTGTTGGTGGGTAGTAGTTGCCATATTTTGCAAGCTCCTCGTGCCACCATAAGTCCCTTTCACTATTGAAAGGTACATGAGAATTGCCGGTACGTTTGTAGACAAGGACATTGCGGACCTCAGGCAAATTCTTCAAGGCATCATCGACAATTTTCTTGGTTTCAATTATCTTCCCGCCCCGCTTGGACTCGTCAGCAGTGATGACAATTCTGGAGTCTGCATCAACAATTCTGTCCCTGAGGGAAGCGGAGGAGAAACCCGCGAAAACCACCGAGTGGACGGCGCCAATACGCGTGATGGCCAACAAAGTGACCAAGGCCTCTGGAATCATGGGAAAGTAAACAGCCACTGTATCACCTTTCTTGACTCCCAATTTTACCAAGGCCTGTGCTAACTTGCACACATCTTTCAACAACTCGGCATAGGTGATGATGCGTCCGGTGTCAGGTTCGTCACCTTCATAAATAATTGCTGGCTTGTCAGGGGTCTCAATTGCCCAACGGTCAACGGCGTTGTAGCATGCATTTAATTTGCCACCCACAAACCAGGCGGGTAAGTCACCATTCTGGAAGTCGTCTTTGGTGCTGGCAGGGTACCGAGAGACGTCGAAGGGACGGTCCCAAGATAAAAGCTGTTTGGCTTGGTCGCCAAAAAATGTGGCAGGGTCCTCAATGGACTGCTTGTACATTTTCTTGTATTCTTCAAGGGAGGATAAGTGTGGCTTGGTCGTGGAGCGTTCAAAGAACCCCTGAGGAGGGTCCTGAGCTTTCTCGTGGTCCAAATGTAATTCTTCAGGCATTTTGAGTGGATACTGCCTTTAATCAATGAAGAATGAGGATTCCTCTAGTCTTAAGTGCGGTTGGTTTGAAGGCGTGGAAATGTGGAAGTGCGGCCCAATTTATAGTCCTGCGGCCAGAGGGCATATTGCAACTTTGCAGATCTCGGAGTTTGTCAACCCCACAAAATGCGAAAATACGAACGGGCTGCGCTGTGTGCAGGAAGAAGGCGACGCCAACGAACCCCACAGTCCTGCACACGGGCCCAACTTCTGTCCGGCCAATAAAGGCCCCTGAAACGTGCCCAGCCAAACAGCAGCACAGGTCCGCATTGGCTCAAAGGGGCCCACAGTCTGTTTACGGATGTACGTGCTTTGGGCAACATCTGATTCCTAATGCCAGACTTCGCTGCAACAGTACCGTGTGATGGAGGCACTTCTGCTGCCGAAAGTTGGCGAGCACCAGAAATTCCAAATGGCCACACTGATGAACACTCATTGTGACTATATATCCACTTTATAATTGGGCCACGCAAATGCACAGGACATTGGCGAGATGCGCCGGCGACAATTCGTCTAGTAGAGCCTGCATGTATATATGGTGTTCAGGCCGGAGTTACAGGAGTATTTCCAGATGCGTTTTGGAGTGGCCGTGCCCCATACAATGGAGAGGCCAAAGTGGGGCACCAAGAAATAATGCGCGTCCAAGAAAAATCAAGAACAAGCGAGTCAATTTAAACGCGAAATGCCTTATTGAATGAGTATTGAATGCGTTTGGTATGAGTTTGAGTTTTGAATGTGCTTGGTATGATTTTTGAATGGGTGTAAAGCCAGTCCTCTTCAACCCGAACGCCCTTTTTGACACATCTGGCTCTATTTCTGTCGGCGTACTGTACGTGGAGTGGCCGCCTGCATAGTGTGGAGCAGCCCGACTGCTGAAGTTGGTTGATCGACGGAGTCGTTGGGGCTTTCGAAAACATTCCCATCTGGCGTGTGTTCGCCGGTGTGAAATGCTGATGTTAACGGTGGCGCAAGTGCACTGCGAACATCACTCGCCAAACAAACAACATCCTACTTGGCAACAACCATTGCATTAGACAACACAAGATCAAGACAAGTGTCAACGCAAACAAAGAGCTTATATCAGTGAGTGATGAGCGGAATCGCATTGAAGTTCACATCGCTTCTCCTCAGGACAGTGGCGAAACCCATCTCAGTGACCTTGAAAGCACAAGCCAAGGAACACGAAGCCTTCCGACGTGCTTGCATCAAATTAGCACAGGTGGTCCATTCGACGGACATCAAGCTACGCATGAAACTCTTGGGCGAAAACCGCATCAAGATCCGTCCGCTCAACGACAAGAAAGCCATCGACAGCGGGGCCAACTTTCTCCTGGAGTTCTTCATTTTCCTGGTGGCCGGATCGCTTATATTGTACGAGAGTAATCGCAGTCGTGTCAAGTCAAAAAATGAAAAGTTGACTGTCAAAAACGACATTCTGGAGTTGCAGGACGACATCAAGCAAGTCAAGGAGCTCGTGGACAGGCTCTCGCATGAACTAACACGAATGACCACCCTCTCCGACACAACCCAGGCCAAAATTGAGCTGAAAACACCCAAAGTATCACCCGAAGACACCAAATGCACCTGAAGGAGAGACGCCATCGCGAGCAACATCAAGCAGTCATGGACCACAGCCTTAAGGCCTTACAATGCAACGTGTACATACCACCCCGCTCACTCACATTTTATCTTTAATATACAAACAATTATAGTACACTTTCTCCGCGTAGACAGAGCCATGGAATGGCAAAAGAGTGTCTCGCTACCAAGGTAAGAACGTCGTGGGCGAGAACAAGAACGCCACTTCTCTTCAGACGCATCACTTTTGGTTCTTCTTCTTCTCAACCTTCAACAACAAGGCCTTGTTGATATGAGGCAAAACACCTCCATAAGCAATGGTGGCCTTAATCAAGTTGTCCAACTCCTCATCTCCTCTGATGGCCAATTGCAAATGTCTTGGGGTGATTCTCTTGACCTTCAAATCCTTGGCGGCGTTACCAGCCAACTCCAAAACCTCGGCAGTCAAATATTCCAAAACGGCCGTGAGGTAGATGGCGGATTTGGAGCCCACTCTGACCTTTTGCTGCGACGTTTTCTTCAAGTATCTCTTTATTCTACCGACAGGAAATTGCAAGCCTGCTCTGGCTGAATGTGAGCTAGCGGCTTTGTTAGACTCTGAGGATTTGCCTTTGCCTCCGTGGACTTTTCCTTTTCCGGACATGTTGGTTTGAGGAAGAGTGAGTAGTTGATTGTTTACTTTTTCCGCGTCGCGCGGTTCGAATGAGAGTCCCGCATGCGCTGGTGCAGTACATGATCTGAGGCTGCGCACACGCTGTTGCTACACGCGTGCAGCCTTGATTATGATGGATGGAGACAGAGTTCCCGATTTGGAATATAAGCCACTTTAAACACGCCCTTATATGCCAGAATCAGTGTGCCTCGAGAGCCCTTGCTTGGCTTGAATTACTTGCTGATAATGGAGTGAGGCCCTATTTTGTCCAAGAGCTTCTCGACTTCCGTGCGTGGCATTTGCAACTCAGTGCAAATGGAATCAAAATGCTGCACCCCCCGAACTAGCTTGATTAACTTGAGCAAATCCTGTTGCTCTTGCTCACAGTTGTCTGTCTCGGCATCTTCCAGCAACTCTCCATCGGTAAACTCTTCTTCGCTGGAGGACGAGCTGTTGAACACCGCCAGGTGCAGGGAACTGTTGGCGTCATTTTTGGGATACTCCACCAAGTGGTTGAAGCTGACTGCACGGCTCTTTTTCTCGTGCTCCTCGTGAAACATGTTTGTGTTGCGACGCTCCTTGTCCCCCTGCCCAAAATTGTCTTTTTTGGCCTTTGTCTTGTTCTGAAGCCTTGCCAAAAGCGACTCTGCATTTTCCCGGTCGCCAGCCTCCATGCTCCTGGTAACCCCGTGGAGAATGGGATACAGATTGACGCGGTAGATTATCCCACGCACCACCCCAAAGTTGACGAACCGTCGGATGTCGATATTTTTGAGCGTTTTCTGGTGTTGGATGTACCATTCTTTGATGGTCTGGCCCTGGTTGAGCAGCCGGTAAAGGTAAAAAAGCGTCGCTTTCGAGGGAACCTGTATGGGCTCCAAGCTTTTTCCCTTGATACCATTTTTTGTGAGTGGGCTGGCACTATCGGCGTACAGCTTTGAGGGCTTGGGCGGTGGCAAATGTATACCACGAGCACCACTATGAGACGGAATCGTCAGTTTACTCAAATTCGCATCCAAAGGGTGCATAGGAGGACCTCTCAACGCCAGTGTGTCCATGTACCCTTTTTGGGGGCTGAGCAGGGTGCCTGAGGCCAAACCCGGAGCAACAGAACTTGTCAAGGATTGCGAAGGAGTCTGGAACGCGGAGCTAACATTCGAGGTGTTCTCGGAAAGACTGCCGGATGCAATGTAGGCCTGACAATCTTCCGCCATGGTGCGGAGAAAATTGCCAATATGATTTGTGGGCGCGTAGATGTTGTTGAACTGAAAGATATCAACCAAAATAATGCACTGGTAATGCATTAAATGCTGTATGCACTGCTTTGTGAGAATGTAGTCGGCATTGGCTAGTTCGCTGATTTTTCGTAGCGAGTTGAGGCCATTGATGTGGGGGAGAATCTTGACCATTGTGGGGTCCCAGATCACGTCCATGAGCAGGTCCAACTTGACTGTCAGCATGGGCACCTGGTGTGCTTTGAGGTTGATTGGAGGGGGCAACATGGGGAAAAGCTTGATATCTACGCTATTGGCAGAATCAATAGGGATACAGCACTCCGAGTAGTTGTTCAAGTCCTGGTAGATCTGGTGGATCAAAGACTCAATCGACGAGAGCAGAATTTTCTGGATATGGCCGTGGCCAGGCGTATAGTCCAATGTATTAGTCTGTTTGAGAGCATTCTTTGGTGCATTGACGGTGCCATCCTGCACTTTTTCGGAGTCCTTTTCTTTATCGGGCTTGCTGAAGAAAACCTGGTCCTTGTCCAAGCGGCTGAGAAGATGCAGCTGCTCTTCTAGGGCTCGGAACATCTTGCCCATACGGGCCACAGCAGATTCGTAGGGAATGGTGTCGGAGTTGTACGGGAGAACAAAGCCGAAGTTGAAGTTGAAGGAGTTTCGCGAGTAGCTGCTGGCCTCGATGTTGATCGGGTACCCCAAAACACGACTATTGTTGATTTTGAACGACACGGGCTTGTTGCATAGTTGGGGCTTGGGAATGATGTAGTTCTTCACGGTATCGAAGTTGAAAAGCACGTTGTGCAGCTGGTGTGGGTCCGATGCGCTACCAATGGAGCCCTCGGGAACCTGGTGCACGATCTTGGTGCCCTGGATGGGATGGAACACTGCATAGAAGATGGCGGTAATCGGCACGAATCCGTCGTTTGCAATCATCTCCTTGGTAGCTGGGGTGGATGAGTGCGCTAGGCGCGCGACAAGTGGATGCGCTAGCCGTAAACAGCCATTGTTGAGCCCTCTTTTTCTGTGCAAGGTTCGCTGGAAAGACTGCTTTCTTGCCTGAACAAGTGAAATGCAAGTTCAGCTTGATATCAGCTGTTTCTGGCAGATGTGCTGATCTGGGCAATTACAGTCAATCCTGGGGGATGTACGGGCTTCACTTGGATTTGGGCGGCCGCGCCCAGGAACGCGGAAACTCTCCCAGGAGCAGCTGCCAATATCTGCGATCAGGGCCCCAAGTCGCAGCTTGGCCCAAAAGGGTAACCGGCGGCTGTATGGCGGCAATAACTTTTCTTGCAAGTTGCGCGCCTAGATAGGCAGGTGAAAGCCGGCGGCATCTGAGATATCCCACCTACAGGCAGCTCGGGCCAGAGAAAAACCCAGGCAAATTGTGAGCCGTACATCAGGAGCCCAGTGTGTCACCGCGGCCGCCAGCTTTTTTTCCGTGCTTCCAGATCATCGAGAGGCCTATTCTAGATGAGATCGCGAGGTGCAGGAAACGATACTCCGCGGTGCGAGTGATAAGGGCCCAGAGAGGAGTTCGTAAGTCGGGGTACATAATGAGGCGGTACGCTATGATTTGGAAGCAGACTTTTTGAAAACACCTCTCGCAAAACACCCGCAATCCACGCCACATCTCAAATGTCCGACGCTGACCTTCTTCCTGGAACAGTCCGTCTTGTGGACTCAGAACACATGCTCCACCTTAAACGGGGAACTGGCAGTAATGCCGACATCATTTTAGACCCACAACCGCTGAACAACGTCAACGATCCCTTGAGATGGAGCCAGTGCAAAAAAAACGCCCAGTTCACTTTGCTATTCTGCTGGGCCTTCTTTCTTGCCGTCACCTCCAACTGGAACGGCCCATACTACACCGAGTTCACGGTCGACTTCAACTGCTCCTACAACCAATTGAACGTGGCTGCAGCTCTTTGTTTTCTATTTTTGGGACTCGGCTGTATTTTCCTACAGCCAACTGCTCTCAAGCTTGGACGCCGGTTCGTCTACCTCCTATGTACTATTTTGGCACTTGTGGCCAACGTCGTGGGTATGAAGTCAACAAACATCAGCTACTTCTCTGCGGCTAACGCCATTGCTGGATTCTCTGCTGCTCCTGTTGACTCTTTGGTGGAAATCTCCTCGACGGATGTATTTTTCACCCATGAGAGAGCTTCCAAGCTCTCGTGGCTTATTCTTGCCCTATACTCTGGCTCTTACCTCGGCCCCATTGTTGCCGCATACTTGCCAACTTGGCAATGGGGTTTCGAGATCCAGATCTTTATTTTTGCTGTTTTGTTTGTCATCCAGGTCTTTTTGATGGAGGACACTACCTTCGAGAGAAATGATCATTTGGGCAAGGTAACGGGTGGCTCCGACGAAGAGGCCATTGATTTGGAGACAAAGGCTGTTGGCTCAGAAAAGATCACCGATATTGTTTCCATGTCGAGTGAATCTGATGTGTCCACTCAACGCCCCTACCTCAAGAGAATGCAGTTCTTGGAGTTGGAATACAACCTGAAACGCTCGTGGTTCCGCCTATTCTATAGCCCTGTTCTCACAGCTCCTTTTCCTGCCATTATTTGGGGAGGCGTGGCCTATGGTGCGCAGATGATGTGGCTTTCGCTTATGAATGTCACACAATCGGAGATTTTTCTGACCTACTACGGCTTCTCCACCTCCGCCACTGGTCTCACTAACTTGGCTCCTCTTATTGGAAGCGTTTTTGGTATGTTCTATGGTGGTGCGTTTGTGGATTGGCTCTCGGTGAAACTCGCTAAGAGAAACAACGGTATTCTTGAGGCTGAATTCCGTCTTTATGCCATGGCCTTCCCTACCATCACGAATGCCTTTGGTATCATTGCCTACGGCATTGCTGCAAATAACCACGTGTCTTGGGGAATTCCTGTTGTGCTTGGCCAGGGTTTGTTGGGATTTTCTATGAGCGCCATTGGCCCGATCTGTCTTACCTACGCCATTGAGTGCTACCCAAAACTCTCGTCCGAATGCTTGGTTCTCATATTATTTGTGAGAAACATGATTGGATTTGGTTTCACATGGGGAATTCAATCATGGATTAATGCATCTGGGCTTGTGGAAACTACGTGGTTGATGTTCATGCTATGCTTGGTGATAAACGGTTTCTTTATCTTTTTCATCATCTGGGGTAAGACATGGAGGCATATGACTGCTGCATACTACGACAGAATACTGAAAAGGGTTCACTCCTAGAGCATCAAAATGCGATGCAACAACTTCATAGAAACTTTCAGCAATATCCACGTGCCCTATTTTGGCCGTGCTACAAGTGTGATCTCCTTGTAGAATTAAGTCTCACAATTTCCTCACGGCAAGCGGGCTCATGAAATAGATAGTCCACCTAACCCACTACGAGACGGTAGATGTTTCCAGAGCTATCTGCAGGACACTGGCGCATACTGGCGCGGCCCTCAGTGCCGCATCATCGCATGATAGAAGCCATAGTCCGCATCAAAATCAGAACTCCGCTTCATTGCCAAAGATTGTGGTCTTTTATATCCTTCGTGAACCTCTCACCAAAACTTGCGTCAATCCTGATATCATTGGCAGGCTGCTTATCATTCGTATCATCTGCTCCTACACATGTCCAAAAAGCTCTCGTGCGCTAACTGCCGGAGAATCAAGAGAAAGTGTGATGGAAACCTGCCCTGTTCCAGCTGTGTCCGGCGGAAAACTCACTGCGAGTTCAACCAGGAAGACAAGAGACACCAGCGCTTCTCGACTGGCTATGTCAAGAGCTTGGAATCCAACCTTCAATTTTTAGAAGGAATGATTGGACATTTGGTCAAAATTAGAGACGAGCCTGAAACAGTGGCTGCAAAACTTCAGTCGCTAGCGTCGTCTTACCAAGAAACTTCGGAACTGTTCACCTCTGACCCGAACATTCAGCCCAGAAAGAATGACCCCAATTCAACGCCCATCATCGCATCCAAAAATCAATATTTTGGGCCTGGAAGCATCTACCACTATCGAAACGCCGATGATGCACCATTGATGGAGCTTGCGACTGAAAACCATGAATCAGATAGTGACGAGTATTCTTTATCTGACATCGATAACGTATCGGATCCTCTGCTGGGAGAATTTGGTGACTATACTGTTCAGCAGAGAAAGTTACCGGTGACCCTCGAGGAAAATTATGAATACGTGTCAGGACTCGTGTATGGATACTTCAAAGACTGCCACGCATGCTCAATCCTGGTTATGTTTGATGTTGAAACATTGCTCTCCTTACTCAAGGAACAAAATTATACAACTCCGCTTTTGAACAAGCCTTTGGTGTATGCTCTATGCTCTTTGAATGAGCAAATCACTCACAAAGAGTCTCAGAAATACTTTGATCTCTCGTTGAAAATGCTCTTGCACAAGCAAAGATTCAATCTGTCACTCGCAATCTGCCAAAGCTATACTGTACTAGGAATGCGTGCCATCTCAAAAGGCGAAAGTTCAAGAGGATGGAATTTGGTCAGTCTAGGGCGCAGTGTGGGAATGGATGTTGGTTTCGATGAATCCCATGCTCAACCGAAAAACCTCCAAGCAACTTTTAATCGGTGCTACATGGGCACGCTATTGCTTGAGTCATATTTGGCTTTGGCTGTGGGCCGCCGGGCGCTTATGGACCGAATGTCGCAGCCCATCCTCAAGCTTCCGCTTGAATCGAGAGAGGATTTCCTCAATATCAAATACTCCGTTGAACTTGTGGAGTATACAAAGCACATGTTAAGATCCACATACCAGCCTGTGCAGTTCCATGAGGATTCGGCCATCAATTACTTGGTGAAATTTAACAGAGCAAAGAAGTTCAATATTTTAGTGCTTCAATGGAAGCAGGATTTGGATCCTATCTGCGATTGGCTGTACAAGTCTATGAAGAATGATGATAAGCTCGCAGAACGGAACCATACACTCAAAACCATGTTCTACTACATTTTATTGTTCTTGAACAAGCCGTTCTACCATGTGCCCAAAAAATACTCCACCGTGTTCTTGATTGAGGAAATGGCCAACGAACTCTACCTAATAGTTCAGCTGTACCTCCATAAAATGGAGCGCGAAAAGAACATCACAATACCTACAGTGCCACGCTTCACCGTGCAACACGACGAAGAGCTATACTGTTCGGCTTCCATGGAAATATGCGTGTTGATGGTTTTATGCCACGTCATTGTGACCTTGATCATAAGCCTGCCTGACCAATACAGCTATTTAGGAAAGCACTTCAAGCTCTTTGCCATATACCTCAGTTTTAGCACACCGAGAAAGTATAATGGGCCGATAAACCCAATTAAGGTGTTGTGGAAAAAATACGAAACTTTCAAGAATGAGAATACCACTCTTCAAAGTTACGGAGACCTCCATATTGATGCCCCCAGCAAACGTCCACCAGAAATGCTGGCGAAAGACTTTGCAAACAATACACAAGATACAGTGCACGAGGGCAAGGGCACCAGCGAAAGTGCTTCCAGCGAGGGTTTGAAACATAGCCCTCTTACCTTGAGTGACCCGGGTGAGGGCGCACCAAACACGGGCCCTGAATTCATGGAAGTTGATCCCGATGCTCCCTCGAATTTCCTGCGTTTCTTGAACGATGACAAGCTCTCGGAAACTTTCATGCAGAGACTGGAAAACCTACCCCCCGAACCAAAGTTTGCATTTCCTTCCCTTTCGAGTGGCCCCGATTTGGAACTTTCCAATCCATACTTCCAGAGTACCCCGAACGCAAGCCAATTCATCAACCAAGATGGAGCATACAATGGCCCCACCACTTATGGCACCACGAGTTACGACCAATTAAACGAGTTCATTGATCCCCTAGACCAGTTGTTCAGCAACAGTGGCCAGGAATTCGAAGTGCCGCATCCAATAGTGGATTGGGACCTGCTATTCCAAAACCAATACCCCAACATGAAGCCGATTTGAGCCGAATAGTGCAATCGTTTTCTTCCTCTTCTAGGCTATCGACGGGACTGCGTTGTCCGCCGCAAACGAACAAATGCTCGTCAACAAGCAGGCGTTAGTTCTCACGGTCACTGACGTCAATGTGGCTAATTTGCACCCATTTCCCAAGTCCCGCACCGCGGAATTTTCTGGAACTTTCGGAACTAATAAATCGCGGCCTTCAAGTTGGCCACCCCACTGCAAATTCGCACCTCTCCACCGAAAAAAAAAGATCCCTCTACTACTCCCTGTTTATCACTACACGTACAATGTTGAGAGCACGTGCTTCTACCGCTAGAAATCTCGTCCGCTTCTACTCCCACAAGGAGTTGAAGTTTGGTGTTGAGGGCAGAGCCGCCCTCTTGAAGGGTGTCAACACCTTGGCTGACGCTGTCTCGGTGACTCTTGGCCCCAAAGGAAGAAACGTCTTGATTGAGCAAGCTTTTGGATCTCCTAAAATCACCAAAGATGGTGTCACTGTGGCCAAGTCCATTACTCTTCAAGACAAGTTTGAAGACATGGGTGCTAAGTTGTTGCAGGAGGTTGCCTCCAAGACCAACGAGTCTGCAGGTGACGGAACTACCTCTGCCACAGTTCTAGGCAGAAGCATTTTCACCGAGTCGGTGAAGAACGTTGCTGCTGGATGCAACCCAATGGACTTGAGAAGAGGTACTCAAGCTGCTGTTGAGGCTGTTGTTGAGTTCTTGCAACAGAACAAAAAGGAGATTACCACCAGTGAGGAGATTGCTCAGGTGGCCACAATTTCCGCCAACGGTGACGCTCACATCGGAAACTTGTTGGCCTCTGCCATGGAGAAGGTTGGGAAGGAAGGTGTCATCACCGTCAAGGAGGGTAAGACCTTGGAGGATGAGTTGGAGGTCACCGAAGGAATGAAGTTTGACCGTGGTTTCATTTCTCCATACTTCATTACCAACACCAAGTCCGGAAAGGTTGAATTTGAAAACCCATTGATCTTGTTGAGCGAGAAGAAGATCTCGTCGATCCAGGATATTTTGCCATCCATGGAGTTGTCTAACCAGACCAGAAGACCTTTGTTGATCTTGGCTGAGGACATCGAGGGTGAGGCTTTGGCTGCTTGTATCTTGAACAAGTTGAGAGGCCAAGTCCAAGTTTGTGCTGTCAAGGCTCCTGGTTTCGGTGACAACAGAAAGAACACCTTGGGTGATATTGCTATCTTGTCTGGTGGTACCGTCTTCACCGAGGAGTTGGATCTCAAGCCAGAGCATGCTACCATCGAGCAATTGGGTTCTGCTGGATCTATTACCATCACCAAGGAGGACACTGTCATCTTGAACGGAGAGGGATCCAAGGACAACATCCAAAGCAGATGTGAGCAAATCAGACAATCCCAGGAGGACATTGCCACTACCGAGTACGAGAGAGAGAAGTTGCAAGAGAGATTGGCCAAGTTGTCCGGCGGTGTTGCCGTTGTGAAGGTTGGTGGCTCCTCTGAAGTGGAGGTTGGTGAGAAGAAGGACAGATACGACGATGCTCTTAATGCCACCAGGGCCGCTGTCCAAGAGGGTATCTTGCCCGGTGGAGGTACTGCTTTGATCAAGGCTTCTCGTGTCTTGGATGATGTCAAGGCTAGCGCCGCCAACTTCGACCAGAAGTTGGGTGTTGAGATCATCAAGTCTGCCATCACCAAACCCGCCAGAAGAATCATCGAGAACGCTGGTGAGGAGGGCGCTGTCATTGTTGGCAAGGTCTACGACGATGCTGAGTTCAACAGAGGTTACGACTCCGCCAAGGGTGAGTTCACCAACATGATTGCCTCCGGAATCATCGACCCATTCAAGGTCGTCAAGAACGGTCTAGTTGACGCTGCAGGCGTTGCCTCTTTGTTGGCCACCACCGAGTGTGCTATTGTGGATGCACCCGAGCCTAAGGCCCCAGCTGCCCCAGCTGGTGGTATGGGTGGCATGGGTGGTATGCCAGGCATGGGATTCTAAAGTACGACAAGTCCCTAGCCTAAAGTAAGAGGACTGTGAATACCAACCTAGCTTATTTGTATATAGAAAACATTTCCTGAATTCGCTGTTCTACTCTGTAGAGCACCCAAATCTAGATACGGCGCGCATCTCTCAAATCAAACCCACTCCACTACAGCGGATGTTTGCAGAGACTCTGCGACAAGATACACGCGGAAACTCCAATCGTGCCTCATATGCTCTAAGTCAAGCATTTGATGAGCATGCATACAAGTCCATTATCAATCGGCTCCAGCGGGAAACTCAGGTGCAATTAGATCCTGCCTACAAGCAAGACGTACTACGGCACATTCGCTCTCAATACAGAAAACGCCAATATCCAGAAGAAACCTACGAAGATTGGATAGTCGGCAAGGTTTCTACGGATGTCAAATTGCGCAAGCTAGAGAAGGAGGCCCTCCCAGACGGAGCACGTCCAGAACAAGATATTACAGACACAAGCAGGATCGAATATAAAGATTTCAATGACCAGGTGTTCGACAGTTTTGCTTCTCAATTGATCTCGGCAAAGAAACATGAGCAGTTTGAAGAGGAGGAAGTTGCCCAGATCAGAGCAGATGTCAGGAAAGGCCGCGGAGATGGAAAAACGGACCCCTCACAAGAGGATGTTCCAAATCAGGAAATCATCTCAGAGTCAGGTCACTCGAGCTCGTCGTCTTCTGATATCTATGTCACTGCATCGGAAGACGACTTCAATGACGAGCAAAGCGATGCAGGAGGAGCTAATCCTGGGGAGGTTTCAGATGGCGAAGCAGGTGCAGAAATCCAGGTGTCCCAAGCCAGAGCACTACTCAAACAGTGGGGGCTGATTTGGAACACAAGACAAGGAAACAGAAGAGAATATTTCACCATCCAACAAGCCGGCCTCGACCCCAACATGCCTTTGCAGCTGATGTCTGTGAAGCAACAACATTGCAAGTCTCTACGCACGCTTTTACATTTGGCCATCATGGACCAAAAATGGGACCTAGCCTACAAACTATACTCTGTGTTGATCAAGATCCGAGGCATAAACAAACGACTTATCTGGATGCTTGGCGCCGAGATACTACAAGGCAGACTCAGTGAAGCTAGAGCTACAATGCCCGAAAACTCTCTTAGCGGTGCTCGTGCAGTCCGGCTTTGTCTGAAGATGTTGCAGGACTTTCTACTGTGGTTGTCGACTTCTTTTTCGCTCGGATACTGGTCTGTGTCCAGAGAAACTGTTAACGGACAGCCGTTCATTGGATACTCCAAATCACATGCCCCCGCTTACGTCACGTCCTTGATTTGGGAACTTCTTTCTGAGAAAGCTTACTCCAAAGTGCGTGATGTGCTAGAGGAACTTTTGTTGAAGCCGCCCTTCTCCACCCATGGCCTTTTTCACTACATGCTTGCAGTGTGTTGTTTGAGTGAAAACTTTGATATAGGTCGGATCTCTCAAAAATTTGATGAGGTCACTGAAATCATGGAACAGGACCCTATCACTTCCGAATATGGTGACTTGGTTCTGGACATGACTTTGCTCTCGAGCAGAGACTCGCTTGCTGCAAGGATGAGCCACAATGCTGAACGGGCCAAATCTCTTCTTGGTGAGTGCGACACTTTGGAGTTTGAGTATCCCAAAGAGACATTTCTAGTCATGTTGAAGGAATCACTTGATTGTGGAACTGCCGGCTTTCCTAGTGCGAAGCGACAAGACGAGTCTGATGCTGCAGATTTCCGACTTGCTCTTCAAAATGGGATTGTATCTGCCACTACCAATTCCAATTTTGCGGTACCTAAGACTTTGCTTCTCAAGTCAAATATCGTTGACACACTGGACTCTTGGATTTTGGCGTTTTACGACGGTGAGAAACAACTCACATGCAAGTTGTGTAACACTGAGTTTTCGCTCAAATCTATTAACATTCTAGGAATCCATTTGAAAACCCATGGTATTGGTTCTGAGAACTACACTACCCATGGAACATGCACTGCTATGCTACAGGGCTACGAGTCATCTGCGATGGATTTGGATCTGCAACTTGAACTGCAGCTGGACTCGTTGCTGGAGCTGGAAATGGACCTGGATTCAGATTTGGAGAGTCCGAACACTGCAGACTCAAATCTGGAGCCATATGTGAACGGAAAGTTGCCTCTTACCTCCGAGACATTGGCCAATAGCGCTACCAGAGTCTCAGCCCCAAAAAGCCCAGCTCTTGGGATGCTCGTTCCTGCAACCAACAAAAGTGAAGTTGTAGCTCCTGGATCAACCGCTCTTGAAACCGATGAACCCGAAATACCGGTTCCACAGAACACTTGTTCCGAAGTCGCTGTCGCAACAACAGCTAAGTCAGGTCTTTCTGAAAGAAACACAAGCGAAATGATGCTGTCTTACGGTATGGGGTCTGAAACGACATTGCCTGAAACTACATTGTCAGACATGTCAGCAAAAATGTCACCTAACAACGATATTAGTGTCAAGTCTGAAAAGATTTATGATTTGCCATCGCATGCTGGCTCTCCACAACAAATGGAGTTGACTCCAGATTTGGCCACCACTATGACCGAAGATGCACAAACAAACAGCCTAGAAACCACCACTGTGCCTTTTACTACAGGGCAACACACCACAGAGGACCAGAAGGGGAACAAAACTTTCACGCCGGGTCTAGATAAAGAGGCCCCACGTCAAAGAAACGAAGCGTTCTCAGTTGCGAGCATTAATCAAGCTCCAGCTGATAGCTTACCATTTGTGCCCACACCAGAACCTGAAAACGACACACGAGTCCAAGTCACTGGAGATGCAAATGAGGAGTCCGATACTTCGGGATCCGAATACTCGGCTGAATCTTTTGTCATCAAGCTCGAGGACGAACATATTGAACCAGAGTCCGATATTCATCAACACCAACAACAGCCACCCATTCAAGAACAAAATGGAGACCTTTCACCGGCAGCTTTTGAAGATCCAGACGATTTATCCCGCGACACTTTTCGATACCCATTTTCTTTGAACGACCGAATGCTTCCGATCCGGCTTGGTGGATCGGGCAATTACCAAAAGCCAGTGGCATCCAATACCACTGAGACTTCTTTCTTAGCGCACACACAGATACTTGGGTCTCTCTTGGAGAATAGTGCAGGTGATTTGTCTGATGTTAACCACGATGGATTCCCTGCAACTAAGCACATCTCAGACGAAAACCCTGAACCTCAAGATTCCTTAGGAGTAAAGGATGAAGAAGGCACTGCTCCAGAAAATGCTTTCAATAGCTTCAGCCCGGATTCCACGTTCGACAGTCACGACTATGACCGGGATGTCAGTCAGACTTTTCACCAATTGGCTACGCAGACGCATCATCATGATTACTTCGCTACTAAAAACACGTCAGCTCACAAGCAAGACAATTTGGACGCAAACCTTGCCATCCCCGAAATTAAGTACGAAGACGACCAATATGGTTATGAAGATTATGAAGACGAAGATTTCACAAATATGGAGGCTAATATTGATCATGTTGGCCAGAAAGATACCTGGAGTGACGAGTATGAGGATTACAGTGAAGATGAAGGACGATGGTGGGATACATATGGCATCTCCAAATCCGTCGAGGATATGGTCCCAGACGACTCAGACTCGGATTATCAGAATGCCAGTGACAATACAAGCGATACATCCGACGAGAGTGATTTTTGAGCGAACAGACCTTTCTCAGTCAAATTCTCATCGACTGATCTTCTTTGTACTGAACCAAATGAAATCACGTACTAATTGAATAGTTAGCTGTAAAGAACTGTCACCCTGTAAGTATATTAAATCCCTTATATCAGGCGGAACGCGTCACGTGTCTAGTGGTCTAATCTTCTTCTAACCTTCCAGGATAAAACCTGGTGCTCCGCTTGACTCTCAATATCCCTTGATGATTTGGAGATAGGCTGATATTGTACTCGGACTCATTGATCCCGGGTGTAATTGGAATCAGTAGCCAGTCCGCATACTCGGCTTGCCCATCTGAAACTGGTAATTGCAGTATTGATTGAGCAGAAGAGGCATCACTATGGTCTTGGACTAGCTCATCTGCTAAGTGTAAAGTAGCACCAATTTCAGGAAAAACAGGCGCGATATCGGTAGTAACTGGCTCAAAAGTTTGTGTTGCGGCAAGGGGACGTGCACGGGGTATAGCTTCAGCTGAAGCTGGAAATGAAGTTGGCTGGTTTTGGCCCGTGAAGACCACTTTCCTGCACATGGGACAACTGTCTGATATCTCGAGCCAGTCCATCAAGCAACATAGATGCAATATATGACCGCAGCTCATTTTCTTGGGATGCTTCCTGGAATTGAGAGCCTTTCCACGTTCTTGCAAGAATTTCTGCGGAAAGTGCATGTCTTCACGACAGATAATGCAAAGGTGGTCAGAGGCTTCGAGCTCCATCTCCAGAGGATTCTTCAATTGGTTCTCCAAGTGACGAGACTGATTCAAATAACGGAAGAGCAGGTTTCCTTTTTTGACCACCTGGTAAATTGACGATGCGAAAGCCTGAATGATGTTGATTGGTGGTGAAAGCCGCGAGTGGAAATAGAGCATGTAAAGAAACACGGAGTAGAAAATCGACTCCAAAGCTGATGAGGTGATGTCGAGACCCTGTGTATAAAGGGGCCTATTTTGCCATATCTGCTGCTGTATGTCGTCGTCATCGTCATCAGAATCAGCGTTAAGCTCGGGTGTAGTGGCAGCGGCGCTGGAGTCAACACATCTATAGAAGGCTAATTCGTATGCATTTAACAACATTTTGCTCAAGAATGTGAACGACTCGATGCCCAAAACACCGAACTGGATCCCGAACAAAAGACTTCCCATGGAACTTACTCCCTGGAAAATGTCGTACGCCAAAATACGAGCCAAAAGAATGTCCACCACAAGCAAAACCACCAACAAAGCCAAATAAAAATTCGAAGCAAACATTTTGATGATAGTACCTCGTGTACAGGAGTGGTGTGATAGCGTATTGACAGCATTGACGTGAAGCATTTCCACTCGGTCAAATGTAATAAGATGGTGGATCTTCAGGAGCAAAGTGAGTCCCGTCCAGGTAACATTCAAGATCAAGTTATCATCATTGAACAATATGAAAAGCAAATTCAAGGCGTAGAATGGAAGCTTATCCGCAATACGTTCAATTTCCATGAGGCGAACATTGCCAAATAGGAGCTTGGTACTCGAGAGGCCGCCGAAGAGGAAGCAAAACACGATGAAATTGAGGAACACCACGAGCCGACCCCCATCCGTGAGTTCTTGCATAAGAGTAAGGAAATCGTATGATTTCGATCCCAGGTAAATAAAGGAAGCGCCAAAAGAAGTCAAGCTGAAAGCGCTGTAGCTCACCATATACAATATATTTTTCGATATCATGATGAGCCAGGGTAGCAAGGGTTGACTTGGAGCTATGACCTGAAAGCTTGAAACTGGAAAGTTCGCCAAATTCACCCGTTGAGACGACGATTGGTAGAAGACGTGAAGTGTGGAGAACAGGATCTTATCGCGTGTTATTCAGGCATTGTGTGCGCGGCACGACATAGTTACAGCAGAGCACCTGTTCATGCTTTCAAGCGAGACTAATTGGGTATGCCAGCAAAGCGATAATAATGAAAACTATTTGACAGTCGGTATTTATTCGTTAGAACGCCTTATTTGTCTGGGCGGATTTTTGTTGGACCTAGCTGAGGAATGCGGCTCCGATACAAAGTATTGTCTGATTTCATGGGACTCATTGGCTTGCGTCTCTTGGCTGCTGGGCTCATCGATGGAGATTGCACTGGCGAAAGCTTGTGGGGAGAATGAGTCAGCGAAGCGTTGCGGAGTGTTTCGATTTTGGCTTTTATCTCTCCCACATTCGTGTTCGTGGTTCGTAAGCGTGTAACAACTTCAGCGTCAGTGTCTTTGATCTTGGAGCTGACTCGATCGAACGTTTCGTTGAGGGCCTTCACTGAACACAGCGTATCCACAGATGTTGTTTTGAAGAGCTCTTCGGAAGAGTCATGAAGCAAACTGTGGAGACGGTCTTGAAACGTCTGGCTAACGGAACCCCTCCCCTTTTCGAGGTGATTTCCCATGGTGGCAATATTTTTGGACATTTCCTGGGCCGTATTCTGTACATGATCCACAAGTTCCTTGTGTTCGATTGATGATGACTCCACCACTTTGAGCATGCGTTTCTGGGTTGAATCAGATATCCGCTTAGCCACAGATTCAAGAGTCTTTCTATCCGAGTTCTCGTTTTCAGCCAACACAACCCGAAGGCTTTCGCTGATATGATGAATCATTTTGCGTTCCATGGCAAGCTTGTTTTCCCTTATTTCCCTGGCGCTATCCATCAAAATCTCCTGGAGTAAATCTTGGCTAGCTTCGCTCTTCAACTGATTCTGAAGACTGTGGCGGTTGTTGTTCAAATCCAGAACCAGTTTGTCCAATTTGCAATTGCGAATGAGGTCCAATTGGGTGTGAACATCAAGGCTTCTTTGTAGAAGATCCGAGAGCTCCAGTTGCGCTTTTCCAAGAAGAAAAGTATTCAATTGGTCCGTCTTTTTCTTTAAACTGATGCGTGAATTTTCAAGAGTGCTCACCAAACTAGCGGAAGCCAGACTCAACATGCTTTCAGTCTGGCTGCTCCCAAACGATATATCGCGAATAGTCAAATCGAGAGCATTAGTCACTTGGGTGATATTGGATTGCAATATCAGCAGAACCTTTTTATTTTGATTTGAGTGCTGTTCGGTGAGCTTGATTAGGTCACTGGAGAGTTTCGAAAGTTGGGCCGACTGCTCAGTAAATCTTGCTTCCATCGCAGTGGAATTTTTCTCCATCATTTCTAGTCTTTCTTTCAAACTCTCAGCTTCCGCAGACTTTGATTCGAGCTTTTGACTTAGCCGAGTGATCTCAGAAGATTTTTCTAAAATACTGGACTCGAGCTCCTGAATAGATTCGCCGTATGATTGGTAATTCTGAAGACTCATTTTGATCCCGCCTTCTTTGTCTTTTGAAGCTAGAAGATCCCTCGTAAGACGAGCAATTTGACTCAGAAGATCCTTGACTAGAACCTTTTTTAGGACGTTCTGCGAATTTTGCGTAGACTGGGGCAAGTTCTTGATGCTCTTGGCTTTGGAGGCGTACGTAAGTGTACTGAGCGTTTCGTGGACATTGACTTTTGCTGGAGAAACTGTAGCAATCAACGCCGTTTTTGTCTTACCTCCAATCAGGCCCTGGAGGAGACGAGTGAGTTTGGATTCCCGATATGGAATGTGCCGAGTTTCTTTTCCCTCGCTGAGAGAGCTTATGACTTTTCCTAGCGTCAAAAGACTCTGGTTGATGGATCCAGCCTCACGAGCCCGCTCGTGCAATGCTCCGGATTTGTTGATATCCTCCGACCCCGCCAAGTCCACAAGATTCATCTTCAGGACTCGGTAGGTGGAGTTTTCCGCAACGTCGCCTGATTTCTGATGTAGTATGATGGAGAAGATTGTATGCAGTCGGGAAGACTGGTCGTTGAGCTTGGTGGAAGCAGTCCGGCGTTTACCAAGGCATTTCTGGAGCACGTGGAAACCCATCTCCGAACTGTCGATGGTTAGCTCTGTCAAATTCTGCACAGAGGCGACCCCCATGTCTCGCGAGGGTTCCGAAACAAGTCTGAGTTTGGTCTTGACCGGAAGCAAGTCCAAGTCGTTGTTGATGAGATCATTGAGCTCTTCTTTGTACAACTCCACACAAGAGATCTTAATGGAGCAGTCGACATCTGCCGTCTCGTCAAAGAGTTGCGAGAGCACCCGGGGAATGATTCCGGCATTGTCACCTCGTAGATCACCAAACATGGTGTGGGTTTTGCCCGATCCTGTTTGACCGTATGCTAGTAGCGTGACGTTCAAGCCAGCAACAAAATCAGCAAAGAGCGGCGCAGCCACATTCTCAAAGACGAGAGACTGGTCTGCACCCGGCCCATAAACCTGGTCAACTTTAAACACCTTCAGGGCAGCAGCCAGCAGTGTTTTGGCGGGTAAAAACGAAGAGGCCTCATTGAGCACAGTAACAGAACACTCGCCGGCGGCAAAAGTATCAGTCGCGAGTTCCACGACTACAGGCGACTTGGCCAGACTTTCCTGCGTATTTCTTGCTCGACAGCGAACCACCACCTGGATATTGTCCGACATGAAGTTGGGCAAGTGTTGTTCAGTGTTTATGTAACGCGCATGCGCGACGCGCGCGAGATGAGAAGCCTAGTAACAGCACGAAACGTCTGAACGTTGCGTGATCTATGATTCTGCAGCGACATCACTTTCAAGTTTCAGTTTGGGCGGACCAAGGCCACTTTTGTAGAAAGTGACTTTGCGAGGCTGGCTCAAAGCGATGATGAAAAGAGAGACCCTCCACTCCCACATCTCTATATTCTCTTTTTACTTCAACTCGTTTAAATGAATCGCTTGTGTTTATTGCAAGGACAGCCAATATCCTAGTGGTTGACGTAGTCTCCATCTCTTCAGTATCCTCCTCAGTATCTATAGTCAATATCGAGATCTGAGATGTCATACAAGTGAACGCGGTGTTCGCCAACTCCAGCTCTAATCAAAGAAATCATCGTCGTCGCTTTCTTCGCGTCTGTTGAACACAATCTTGCTGCCCTTCTTTTCATCTCTGGAAAGGGAGTCCAAAATCTCCACTATATCCTTCTCACCAACCTTCCTCGTAAGCCCGCCCATGGAAACCATCTTCATCAAGTACTGCTCTACCTGCTCGGCTCTCTCGGGGCGCACAATTCTGACTCGAGATAACCGCTCCCTAGCACTAGGCTCGAGTACCTGAGCTAGCACCTGGAATTTCTGCTGATGTTGTGGAGAAGCGCTTTCGGAGCTTTCTTTGTTCTGCAACTCGGCTAGTCTTGCTTGCCTGATAGCATTAAGTTCTGTCTCGTCCATAGATGCAAAAGTAGTATGCTATCACCTTCTCACTACTCACTCATAGTAGCGTCGTGCGCGGACCGCCATGCCGCGGCTGGAAAAAAGTGCCTGATCGCACTCACCTGTGCTTACCGTCACATACTCACCTTTCACAATCCATTTCTTTGGTGGCTTATTACATTAGGAATCAAGAACGTCTCTGGGAACTCCGACATCTGAAGCTCCGTTTTTCTGCCTCAACTCCTCCTCCGGCTTGCCCTAACCGCATGAGTGATAAGGCCATCCTAAGAAAGTATAAGATCGTCTTTCTCGGCGACCAGAGCGGTATGTATCACTGAGTCAATTCCAAAGCTGCTACTAACCAAAGTGGGAAAGACTTCGCTCATCACCCGGTTCATGTACGATACATTTGATGATCAGTACGCGGCTACAATTGGAATAGACTTCCTCTCGAAAACCATGTATTTGGAAGATAATAAGACAGTGCGCTTACAGCTATGGGACACTGCAGGCCAAGAGCGCTTCCGGTCTTTGATCCCCTCGTATATCCGTGACCTGCACGTGGCAGTCGTGTGCTACGACATCACAAACAAGAAGTCCTTCATGAGCATGGAAAAGTGGATCAACGATGTTCGTATGGAGCGCGGAGACGATGTTTTGATAGTGTTGGTTGGAAACAAGTCCGATCTAGGCTCTAAGCGGCAGGTCACCGCAGAAGATGCGGAGAACTTGGTGGCTCAGGTTGGAGCGAAGTTTTTCGTGGAGACCTCCACCAAAGCCAACCACAATGTGAAGTTGCTCTTTAAGCGGATTGCGTCATGTTTGCCCGAATTCAGTGAGTCGGCTCAGGAAACAGAACATGTCGTCGAGACCGTGGACGTTAGCATTGAGGGTACAAATCCGGCTGCCTCTAGCTGTTGTTAATGTGCACTACTGCACATTGCTCTTGTATTCCGGAACCCGTGCACCAAACCTATCGTATGGCAAGTCATCGAAGCACTGGCTTCAAGAGTGCATGCAGCGGCATTAAACATTTAATGTGTTCGGGAGTCTCGAAGAAGATTATGGTTTGGTTAAAGACAACCTATATGTCTGTTGCAAGACCGGGGCAACACATTTTATACACATATATAGACATATTCTTCACCTGGTCATCAGAAGGATGATGTCGGACCATCAACAGATCAAGCATACACAATGCATCCCTTCAAGATTCAACGGACGCGTAAGCACCCCTTATAGCATTCACAGTGGTAAACGGAAATCTCGCATGCCCAGAAGGCAATAATGCTCCACGTACGTCGGGCCAGGTTACCCGCCCCGAACCTGCTTAGTTCGATTGTTGGGCACAAGGTCTAGAATCACCAGCAGGTACTGGCAACTCTTTGGACTGAATGAGAGCACCGAGTACTGGTTTTTGTTCCTGCGGCTCCGATGAGTTTACATATAATCGTAATGTTCAGCCGTTATTGACAAAAAGCTCGCGATGGTCGTAGGGCACCGACATACAGTGCCAACGATGACATGATAGAACTGGCACACTTGGCTACAGCGAAACGGAACGAATTCCGATTATCGACGCACCTCATATCGAAGCCCGGAGTCCCCAAAATCCATTAAGAATGTTCCATACTGAACGGTTTGAATAGCGCACTTCTGATATGTCCTGGGGTATTTGCGCGCAGATCGAAGGCTGTAACAGGGGGTGCGGCGCCACATGCACGCGCCCCTGCCTAAATCCACGGATAGGCTGATGTTTTGCGCGTATTTTGACTCGAAAAAAAAAACAATGCCATGCATCATGCGAGTGTGCAATGCACGTCACGCTTAACCATCAAAATGTTATGTCTTCCGGAAACATTCCGCCTGTGGCGACGATCTCGAATGGTAGCAAGGAGGGCTTCAGTTTTACAAAAAGTGTGCACTCCAGATTTTTGCGTTCACGAAATCTCATTCGGTGAGACCGGAATCTCCCTGTTTTTCTCCACCGATCAGAGTCAAAAGCCTCAATGAAACAGCCGGAAGAAGTCAAATTCTTCCGGGCTCCCGAGCCCGTTTCCTGTTGTTGATTCATGGTTATCTCGTGCCTATAAGCGTCATACAAAAAAGCGGCTAGAAAAAGAAATATTCAACGATGTGAAGAACGTAAATCAACCGCCACTATACACACCGCCTGCGCGAGGGTACGGTCGTGGTTCTGCGCACTCATAGAAAACAAGACAAAACTCCCTCCAACAACCTTGAATCTCTCTCTCCTTCACATACTTTGGGTCTACAGAAACTTGCATCTACGCCAGCAGTTGTTCAGGTCACATTCTGGTGGAGATCTTTCCGCCGTCCCCCTTCATCAAATCAAACCATATCATCATCACTCTGTTTGAAGACCGCCATTCTCGTCACATTCTCCCCCTAATGTCGGAAAAAGCCATAAAACCCAAGCGTACGCTGAAGGGGAGGCTGTTCCAGTGCACAGGTTACGCCAACTGTAACAAATCCTTCACGAGATCGGAACATTTGGCTCGGCACCGAAGAAAACACACTGGTGAGAGACCTTTCACATGTCCTCTCTGCTCTAAGCACTTTTCCCGTTTGGATAATCTCCGTCAACACAAGCAGACCGTACACGCTTGTGACTCTCACGAGACCAGCGAAGTGACGGTCTCGGTTCCGCCCGCACAAGCACAGGTTTATATGCCACACCATAGTGGCAAGTTTATTCTGGGCAAGCCTTTTCTGTCTTCGGAGTTTCAAGATCGCAAGGACTCGCCAACTTTCACTCCGCTTCATTTGGCTAATTCATCTCAAAACTCTGGCGTTTCGAGCACAAACTCATTCACAACCCCGCCTTTGAGTGGCTCCTCGCTACACCACTATTCGCTTGATGAAAACACAAGGCTGTCTTCGGAGTCTTCAAACCTGCAAGCAGCGTCCAGCAATTCGGTGGTTTCGTCGCTCAACAGGCTGGGCTCTCCTGCTTTCGCTGAAGCACCCGCCGCACACAGACTTAAGGTGCCCTTGAAATTTAATCCGAAGCACAGACCAAGGCGCTTGTCGCTCATGAGCCATCGCAGTGAAGATACAATTTCAGGCCGGAAATTGTACAACCTCGAGCCTCCTCTTCAAACGGCCCCTGTGATTGGATCATTCTCTGACTCATTCTTCCCTGAGCCGCGCCTGGCCACCAACGAGTACCACGCTGTTCATGCCCATTTCCCACGTCCCCATTTCCTCAACGGGCTGTCTTACCGCCTGTATTTTGGAACTGGTTCGGCTGCAATCTCACCGTTGTCCCCTTTGTTTCATCGGTCTTTCAACCAGGTTGCGCACTCGTCGCTACTATCGTACACCAGTCCTCAGCTGGCTAAAGCCCCGAGTCAGAGCTCCATGTCAACCTTCACTAGCCTTCCATCGATTAGCAAGTTTCGAGATACGCCCTCCATTTTGCCGTCGCTCTCGGTCGGGCTGACGAAAACTGAGCAAGGCGAAAATGGTTTCGTGAAGAAAGAGAACTATAGCTATGCTTCGGCTGAGGCGGCAGGAGACCTGGAACACACCGGTGCAAATGCCCTGTCTCAGCTGGAGCACGCAAACAGTGACTCAAGGGGTGCTCAAAACAGAACAGACAATGCTCGTGAGGAAAGCCAAGCAAAGGAACTTCCCGAGCCGCTGGTTCGTAAACCCAACATCGATTTTCTAGTATCCGGGCAGCAAAGCGGAAACCCTGAACTACGCGACGAGAATCGAGGAGCGATTGAATCAAAATAAGATTTGGAGTGGTTGTGCATCTCAGCCCGCGTTTAGACTATTATCTATGTGCTATAATCCCAATAAAAGCGCTATAGTGCCCCATCTCTTCAGGGTTGCCATAAATCATACTTTAGCAGTTAGTTGCAGAGAGTACGTAAGACTCTGTCTTTCGAGTTGCAGCTTCAATCGCATTATGATATCCAACTGCATATGGAGACGAGATATGGCCGCATCGTTGGCATCCATGGCTACCAATCCCACCAATTTCTCGGCCACTCCACGTATTTTTTCAAGAACAACCAAGTATTTCATGTATGTTTTCCATAGCTGCTCATCCTGAGAGCTGGAAGCAATGGTCTTGTGATCTGCCTGACACTGGCGTATGCGATGCATGTAGACGTCCTTGGTCAATCTAGGTATGGCAAACTCCTTCAAAAGATGATGGTATCTTTTGGTAATCTCAAGTAGGCGCAGGTTGGCTTCCTGCTTTTGCTCACGGACTTTCAGAAGACGGTAATTGTCCATGAGAAGTTGCCGAACCCGCGGACTCTGCACGTTGTCGAATTGGGTGCATGGGATTTCGGTTATATTAAGGACTTCTTCGAGGTAGTTCCGTAGGTAGTCGCCCGGGTCGTCGGCAACGCCAGGGAGATTAGTTTCCAGCTTCTGCGACGGCGAGTATCTCTCTGTCTTAACTTCTTTGTTGTGTTCAATCTTGTTTGTACTCCTCTGGTCCGAAAATGGATCTGCCAGGCTCATATCTCCAGCTGATTTCCGGATTCCGGGCGAAGATGGCGGAAGAATGTCTTCGTTGAGGGCAGCATCGGCTTCTAGGGGCTGAGGTAGTATGATGTTCAAGTCGACTAGTTTGTTGAGCCGTGCAATGATTGCGTCATTTTCTCGAACCAAATCAGAGGTTTTTTTGGATGCTCGGAATACTGGCTCGTAGTTTTCGGTGTTCAATAGGTAGTTATACATGTATGTTTTGCAATGACGAGAATGTGTTTAATAGTGCGGGGGATCGGTCACGTGACCTCTACGCTGAAATGTGGTCTTGCACTAGGCATTATTACGTGTGACGCGACGGACGCCGAAACCTTGCGATTGAATTCTTTATCTGCTTTTGATTATAAAAAACTGCTTCCCGACGGCTTTCTCGCCAGTATGTGAGTACACCTGATACTGGATCATGGTTCCATATTACTCTGCGAGTCTCTGTTGTTGAAGCTGTGCGATTTTTCTCTCCTGCTTCCCTTTTTTCATTGCTTGCTTCAATGCCACAGAGTCTAAGGGATCAAGAAGCTCAAAGGAGCAGAGCAACTCGTCTGAGACTCCCATGACAGCACCCCAGTTATCGAACTCGCCACAATAGTTGGGTGCGCTGAAGACAGTGACTAGTGTGCGGTCATTGAAAAATTCATAGCCATCCTCTACCACCATGTGGGCTCGGCAAACCAAGTCAAAGCCAAATTTTTGTAAGAATTTGTTGATAGCAACTTTGGAAAACACGTAAGAAACACCTCTTTCGTTGTCTTCCCACTCGTTCATGGTATCGGCTGGATCTGACCAGAGTAAATCATTTAGAAGGCCAAAGTCCGGCACATCCGTTGGCCGTGCAATGTTTCGGATCTCATCCATTGAATTCAAGACAGGCGAAAGTCCTCCGTGAACGCAAAAAATCTTTCCTGCCACGATTGCTGCTATCGGAAGAGTATTGAATGTGTCTATGAAGAGCTTCCATGTCTTGATGTTACAACGGCGCTTGCACTCGTCGTAGAATCCATAAACTCTGGTGACATTGGCACATTCATGATTGCCTCTGAGCAAAAAGAAATTCTCTGGGTACTTAATCTTGTAGCAAAGAAGAAGAAGTATTGTCTCCAATGACTGCTTGCCTCGGTCAACATAGTCCCCAAGGAATAAATAGTTGGTCAGAGGAGGAAACCCACATTTTGTGAATATCCGAATCAAGTCAGAATACTGACCGTGGACGTCACCCACAACTTTCACAGGAGGAGACAACTCAAGCAAAGACGGCTGCAGCAAGAAGATTTCTCTTGCTCTGGCACAAATCTGTGCTATTTCTTCGTTTTTCAAGCAGACAAATTTGGTTCTTTTACCAGAGTAGCCTGCGTCGAGAAGCCGTTGGATGTAGTCTTCGAGATCCAACGAAGCACCCGTGCCGTCAATTTGTTGAATTTGCTCCCTGTTGCCTTTGGAAGAATTTCGCCTCGAATGATTGCTGAAGCTGGATAGGGATCTTCCTGACTTTTTGGAGGAGAGAGATATAGCATCAGATCTGTCCTCCAATGTGTTGGATCCAGTGTGCTGGGGGCTCAAAAATGCACTGGAGCGGTTGGAGTGGTTTGTGGAGGATCTCGAAAGGGGACTACTCAAATCATCAGTAGTCAAGAAAGGCTTGCCGGTAGCTTCACCCTCGTTTGTGTTTCTCCTCATGAGAATGGGGGACTTGGGCTCTGGAGTGGCCATGGATGCATTTTGGGCGGGATCTTTATCATCAACAGGCAGGGTATCATCATTTAAAGATGGTTTCGGTAGGGATGCAGAAGAGCCTCTCCTGCTCAAGGATTTTGGAGTGGAGTTGCTGCCGTTGAGATTCGAGCCGGACATTCTAGAACGTATGGACCGAGAGGACTTGGCCGACGAGCCGGTATCGGTGCGGGAAAGAGGAGCCCCATTTTTTGATTTGGAAGGACTATTACCCATGATGTGGAGCTGGGATTGGTTTTAATTTGTAGGTAGGGCGCAAGTCAACGAGCGCCAGGCGACTAATATAAGGTAATCTGTGGCACTAGAACTGGCGGCTGGACCGAAGGGTTGGTCAACAGAAGCAATGGAAGATAACAACTTGGGTCGAGTAGCGAATAAGGACGAGACAATTCACGCCCAATCGAGCAAGTTTTGACAGTCGGGATGTAAGCGCAAAAAGTAATAACCAGAACAGAATAGGAGGTTGCCACTCTGTGGAAATTCCAATGATGTATCACGGGGGTTTTGGTGGAGAGACTAATGAGCTGAGAAGAAGAATGCTTGTACGATAAAATTAGTTGCTCGAATCTTGGGGCGTTTTTTTCTCTTCTCACTCAATTTCTCACCTTGTGCCGTGGAGTTGAATGAGCTGGTGGCGAAATAATGCACAGGCGACGTTTTATCAATGAGGCCCGAAAATCTCATTTTTGGAGCGTGCCGGTGGCGCTGCCGTGGGATATTCCAGGAAAGTCCCGGCTCAAAAGAGTAAACTACGTCGCCAGATTCCTAGGCGCGAGCTCACTGTTCCTCCCCGTCTCCCCAGAGTGCAGGCAATAGCACAATATACACTACAGGTTTGAGGACGGTTTTGACTTCAACCGCCCACATTTTGACCCTGCCACGTTAACAAGCGTAAATGTTGTCATGGCCCGACTAGTCCACTATCTCTGGTGCGGATTGCGATTAGCGATGTGCTTGGAGACGGCTGCGCAGGTCCGCTGGTCAGGCTCGCGCACGTGACCCTCCGCGTGGTTTCGCACCCAAATCAAGGCATCCGGTCTAGAACACAGAGCAGTCGAAACAACCGGGCCATTTTCCGAGCCCGATGAATTCAGCCAGGTTGAGTGGAATTCACTCAGTTTTTGATGACTTGCATCACTGATGTGCTTCCGCTTACTAGCTTTCTTTTTTGGTTCCTCTGCTTCTCTTTCTTTCTCTTTCTCTCTCTCTCTCTCTCTTTCTCTTTCTCTCTTTCGTGCCAATCCCCAACCCACCCTTCTTATTTGCCGTACCTCACATACTCCGTGTGCAGCTCGCGAGCCAGGCTCGCAGGTGCAGGAGTCAGAAAACGGAAGATGTCACGCGCAGCTCCTCAGAATGCGAGGCTAATCGTTGAATCTGGGCGAGCGCGTTAAAAGCTTATCTCACGCTGCGCCCGATTAGGCAGCTAGGTCCTTAATTCGCGCAGTAGAAATACCCTCATTTCCCACGGCCGGTTTGACAGATTTCCTTCGAACTAGTTTTCTTCCCTCCCCCAATTTCATCCCACGTTTCTGTATAGTTCAACTATATAGGATTGATATCTAGTTGATGATCGATTATGTTCGCCGCTATTCCAGAAGACCATGAAACATGCCATAAACGAAAACCACGACTGCTCCAGTCTCAGGGTGTTAGCACGGGTAGTATCAACAACTCTAATTCCCTGAGACTTAGCATTCAAAAAAAACCACCAAATATTTCCATTTCCCCGGTCTCCATTCTGGACTATCGTCGTGTCGCAAAAACTCTTGCGTTGGCTTTTGACAAGGACCCGTTTGTCAACTATGTTCTCAACACGAAGACAGCCTACCCGCCCGATGAGAAGCGTCTCATCAAGAAGAAGCACGACTTGATCCTGTCCTTCTTCGAATTCTCCGTCTACGAGTGTATGTCCGTCGGTGGCTTGATTTTGGCCATCAAAGATAACAACTTGGAGCTGGACTTGATCCAGCAACGCCTAAAGCCACTGCTCTTATCTAAGGTTCCCTTTTTGGGTGTCGCTTGCTGGAACAAGTTGGTCTACGACCAGTTGGATGGCTCGTTTGATTACCCGATCTCAATGTCCGCTTTGTCTACCATGCACCCCACTTCTTTGAAGTTTGGACTCTTTTCTTCGTTGGCCAAATGCAGGCAAAAGGTCCTGAGAGTTGTCGTTGATCAGTTGGAGCGGGAGCGTGACAATGTCTTTGAAACGATGTTGACCTCTGGCTCCACTATCAAAAAATCGGATACCATCTGGTACTTGGGTGACGTGGGCATTATTCCCTCTATGCAGGGACATGGTTTGGCCAAGAAGCTTATGAACCACTGTTTGGACAACTACATGCAGAATCATTGGTGCTACTTGGAGTCTTCCAACCCTGCGAATCGGAAGTTTTACGAGAAGTTGGGCTGGGTCTTGAAGAAGACCTTCGTCGTCGACGAGGAGATTTCTGAGGGCTCAAGTTCTGACGAAATGGAATCAAGCCCAAGCTCCAGAAGGGGATCTGGTTCGCTAAGAGGATCCAAGAGGCCTGTTGTGCGTGAAACTTTGCTCATGGACTCGTTCGTCTTGTACGCCGAAGCCAAAAGCTTGGAGTAGATGCTTCTATTCTTTTGGATTCAAATCTGGCTGATCTTGAAGAGCTTTTTGATTTATACTACATTATCGTCATATATTTTCTCTCAACTAATAGTGACGCAACCGTCCCATTTCGCACGCTGGTTCAACAGTCACGGAATGTTGCAAATCGACACCGTAATTTTTGCAGGAAAAGATCAAATCCTACTATTGTAGTTTCAAGAATGGCAGCTAGAAACAATTTGGAACTCACCCAAAGGGAGCGTCTATGTTCATGAAGCCGATAGTGGTGTCTTGATTTCGCAGCGCGATGAATGTTACTCACTATGTTCTCTCTACAAAGAAGCCCTAACGGACAGCTTCTCAACGCAGCCAAATTAATCAGGCCTTACTTTAGAGGATTTGCTTCCCAAGTCTCGAAAAATGCCCATGACTCAAAATCTCGCGAGGAGAAGCATGCTGCGAAGGAAAATGTCCCAGCTACAACAGACCAAATCGAACCCACCAGCATTATCCACGAAAATGGACTCTACTACGGGCGTTTCACCAAAGAAGAGTACGAGGCGGCTAGAAAGTACGTCACCATGCAGTACGAGCAATTGGAGGGCAAAATCAAGGGAGACCGGGACGTCAGGAGCAACGTGGGCAAAATGGCCCAGTTTCCCACCCGGGAAAAGGCCCGCAAGCATATCAGCAACTTGTCAGACTTCTTCCAAGAAACAATCAAAACCACGGGTCCCATTCCGCTCTCGGCATACATGAGACAATGCCTTACACACCCCACATTCGGATACTACACCACACGCAACCCACTCGATACTAGCAACGGAGATTTTGTCACGTCGCCCGAAATCTCTGCCGTTTTCGGCGAGATGGTGGGCATCTGGCTCTACGCATTGTGGGTTAGCCAAGGACAACCGGCGGCTGTGAACATAATCGAGTTTGGACCCGGAAAGGGAACCCTCATGCACGACGCCATTCGGGTTTTCCATAAGTTTGCCCGCAAATCTTGTGCAAATTTTGCTACCAAAATTATCATGATCGAGGCATCGCCAGTTCTCAGAAAGGAACAATGGAAGTTGCTCTGTGACCCTAAAGTGCCAATGCTGAAAACCGCCTCTGGGTTCGATGTTTCAACCAGCAAGTGGGACGACCAAGTCTTGTGGGTTGACACCGAGAAAGATGTGGTTGCTGAAGCAGGAGAATGCAATTACATCTTGGCACATGAATTCTTTGATGCCTTGCCTATCAAGTCGTTCTCCAAGACCACAAATGGTTGGAGAGAACTTATGGTTGAACATACGCCTTCCGTTATCAATACACAAGGCCAATTGCCCTCTGCTGATAGCAGCACGAGACGCATTTCCCAAGAGCTCGACACTGAGTTCCACCTCACTACCTCCATCAAAGAAACGCCGTCGTCCAATATTCCCAAACTCAGTGACCGGTACAGAGATTTGCCGGTGGGAAGTCGCATTGAAATATGCCCTGATGCCGAGCTCTTTGTGAAAAGAATTGCCGATCTTGTCGCGTCGGGCTCACAATCGGGAGGGGCTCTTATCATTGATTATGGCCTCAGCAATGAGATTCCTCTGAACTCACTACGCGGTATCTACAAGCACAAGTTTGTGTCGCCATTTTACAGTCCTGGTAACGTGGACTTGTCGATTGACGTCGATTTTCAGAACTTGAAACTTCTTGCTGAAAACACTGTCGATTGTTATGGTGCTGTGCAGCAGGGCGACTGGCTCCATGAGATGGGCGCGGGACACAGGTTCGATCAGATGATCAAACTTGCGAACCTGATGGCCAACAAAGAGCTGATTTATAACTCCTACCAAAGATTGACTTCTGACGACGAAATGGGCAAGATTTACAAATTTTTGGCTTTGTTGCCGAAAGGATCCCAACCGCCTATTGGCTTTGGCGGCTCCATCTGAACTTTTACATAGAACCACATTCATATACTTAACTCAGTATAATATTTCAGACTCACCATCAGGACTGCAAAAAAGAACTCCGATACCGGGAGTCGAACCCGGGTTTGCTCGGTGAAAGCGAACCGTGATAGCCGTTACACCATATCGGAATTTCCTGAAAATTGGGCCGCAGTGTGAACCACAACATATGATATGGACACGGAGAAGGTTTGTCCGGGTGATTCTACACACGTCTAGCAGGCTCACATTTGGCGGCTCGCGAAAACAGGTCCCTAAAAGTGGGGTGTATATCTGGAGAAAAGGTCCATCAGGAAGCACCGAGTCTCGGCATTCGTGCCGTACCATTTCAAGAAACGAGTCAAAGCCTTAGTTTTGCTGGCTGACACATAGCAGACGTCCCTTTCAAACTAGCATATATCCAGGACACCTTCAGCTTATAGTGCAGCCAAGATCTTCGACAATGATATGCGCATCGATCTGGCATGCATGCATGCAAGAATGGAGAGCCGCGACCGCCTCCAAACACGATCACTTGCTTCACCACCCCAAAACAGTTTTCAAATGCTTGCCAAATTTGTCAGAAGAGCGACCCGGAACCCCCAGGTGCAGTCTGTGTTTCAGAGAGGCATGAGCAGTAAATTTGGAGAACGCATGCCTTCGCCACCCAAGTTACCCAAGGAACAGCAAGAGGAGTTTGAGGCGCTTCAAAAGATGGCAAACTCCCAGGCTGCTATCGACGAATACAACAAGAAAATCGAGCTGCAGGAGATCCACAGCTATACTGACGGCGAGGTGTCTAAGACAGATGTGGGCATGCATCCCCAGTACTTCAAGATCATCCCTGAGTTTGAGGGCGACACCAACCCTAAGACGGGTGAAGTGGGCGGCCCCAAACAAGATCCATTGAAGCATAATGACTGGTCTTTCAATGGAAGAGTCACGGACTTTTGAGTCACGGACTTCTGATGCACCATCTTTTGGTTCACCATTTGAGGGCTCTGGCCATGAATCATATGTAAGAGCTCCAATGGGAAATGCCAAGGGATCTCGGGGAGTCTTGCAGATCCAGTCACCATGGTGAAGCTTTGAGTGGTGTTTAGTCGGCCTTTCAGTGGGCGGTAACTTAGCTCCATAACCTGATCGGGTAGTGGGACGCATGCTATTGGTACAGTGCAGGGTGTATAAAGCATTCACTGACGCCAATCACTTCAGGCCCCCTAGAAGTACCCGATTCCCTATTTTCCCGCAATATTATCCAATGATGAAGCTTTATGTAGAGGCCAAGCAAACCGTTCAAACACCCAAATGCAGGCATTTTGCAGTCGTCTTCGCTGGAGTCCGCGACATGACCAAAATGCGCATCTCACTACAATATCCAGAATGGATTTCGATCCCTTGGAGTTATTCACTGCCACTCCAGTTGGATTTGGCGCCGAAGCCCCTGAAAATCTAGACGTCCGTCCTGCGTCAGCGCACGCCGCCAACTTGGACGTGGGTCTGGAAGACGAGTACATTCCTCTTGATGTCCACGATCTACCGCTTCTCCAGTGCAAACCTCCCGCCGAAGTGCTTATCTTATTTTTGAAACTTCTCGCCCCTGCGGTCACGCTCAATTTCGACCCTACTACTTCGCGAGGCGTGCACCATGCTCCGGATGAGATTTATGTGGAGAAAGACGTGGCGCATCCTAGCGCTGAGTGCATGGCTTGGCTTTCTCGTTTTTGTCCACGGTTCCGTTCTTCCGAGCAGCTAACATCTATTGCTTTACTATCCAGCTCTCTTAAGGCAAACTGTGCTCCCCAGTATAATGCGTGGCTTACTCGTCTTATAGCACATGATCTTGGTTGGGCCTCCCCACACGAAAGGGAAACTGTGAAGAAGCTAGCATCGCTACGGCTCGCAGAAAACTGCGGCCGAACTGCCCAACCTGAGATCATTCGGAAAATCGATATTCCGTTCTTGGCCAAAAATATCCTTCTCAAGGAGCCTTCACTTACGCTGGATAATTTGGGCCTAAAAACCTGGGGTTCTTCCTTTATCTTGGGTTGCAGACTTGCGCGAGACTTCAACTCCCATAAAACCTCGAATTATCTACACGGCTCTGTCCTTGAGCTAGGCGCAGGTACCGGGTTGGTGGGAATTGTATCGTGTGCCCTTGGATATACCACGACGCTCACTGATCTTCCGGAAATCACCCCCAATTTACAGAATAATTTAGAGTTGAATGAGGTGAATAACGGGATGGTACTGGATTTGGATTGGACGGCGCCAGAGTCGTTTTTGCAAAAGTTTCCCGATGCTGATTTCTCCACTATCATCTTGTCGGATCCTCTCTATTCGCTGGAGCATCACTTCTTGATCGTCAATATGGTGAACAAGTTCTTGAAGGACGACTCTCTAAGCCGAGTGTTAATTCAGATACCACAACGAAGAAGCTTTGAAAAAGAGAGAGCTGCTTTGTGGACGTTGATGGAAGACAATGGATACGTTGTTGTGGAGGAAGACATGGAGTCCGGTTTTGATGATTTTGGAGAATCCTCCTTCATTTTCAAGAAATACGCCCGAAAACGAGAATAAAAAGGTATCAGCCTTGGTCTGTACACATGGCTATGATGTACGACAGTTTTATTATCGAAGGTCCTTATCAAGTTTCGTTGAACCCAATTTTGGAAACACCCGTCTCAAACAGTCCAAGTAAGCTCAACAGAATTGTTTGGAAGACGACTCTATAAATACTTCTTCAACGTCTTTAATCTCTTCACAGCCTCCTCCAACATTGAGTCATCCTTGCAGACTGCGAAGCGCACGGAATTTTCCAATGGATTTCCACGTCTCTTGGATGGCTGAAGAAACTCAGTGGGCGGGATTCCAACCACTCCGATCTCCTTGATGAGCCAGTAAACAAGCTTGTAATCATTTGTGCCACGCCCTTCGATGTCCTCTGGGTATTTGTAGTCATCAGGCACCTTGAGATTTTTGAAATTGACGAGCAAGAAGTACCCTCCCTGAGCAGAGGTGTATGGCAAGCCCAACTCCTCAAATACAGAGGCGAAGATTTCATACTTCTTCTCGTATTCCCTTCTGGTGATGGCAAAGTAGTCGTTTGTAGCAGCTGTTTCAAGAGCCTCTGATACAGCTTGTTGCAAAGGAGCTGGGGTCGAGAAACAGATTCTGGTATGCGCTGAAGTTACATACTTAATCAACTCAGAGGGCCCCTGAACCCACCCAATTCTCCAGCCGGTGGCGGCAAATGATTTGCCAGCCGAGCCAACCGTGAGTGTTCTTTCTGCCAACTCCGGTAAGGATTTCAAAGCAGCCGGTCTTGGAAACTCGAGAAGGTAGTATAAGTTCTCATATACCTCGTCCGAAAGCAAAATCAAGTTGTGCTTGATAGCCAACCCTCCAATGCGAGTAAGCTCCTCTTCATTAAAGACCTTTCCGATTGGATTGTGAGGCGTATTGATTAGAATGATTTTCGTCTTGGGGGAAATGGCAGCCTCCAATGCCTCCCAATCTACCTTCCAGTCGTCACCAGTCACATTTTCCGAGTCAAACTTGTGTGGAAATTTGATATCCACATATTTGATCTTGGCGCCGGTCATTTCAACATTGGGTACGTACTGATCGAAGTACGGCTCAAAAACAATAACCTCGTCACCAGCAGTCAAGAAGGCAAAAAACACCGAGAAAATACCCTCATTGGCACCAGTAGTAACCTGAACTTGGGTCGTGTCCACGGGTCTTTTCAACTCCCTAGTGTACATCTTGGACAAGCTAGCTAAAAGATTGGCATTTCCTCTGGCGGGAGCATACTGGTTAAACTGTGGCTTAGTAAGCGATCTGTTCACGGCTTCCACAGCAAAATCAGGTGGGTTGTACGAAAAAAAACCTTGGCCCAAATTGACCACAGGCTTACCCAGATCTTTTTCGGCGGCAGCGGCCGTTTCGTTGATCAAAGACCACACATCTTTGGCTGATGGATTTTGCTGAAAGTATGGATTATGCAAATCACTGGGTGCAGCTGACGACATCTTGTACGCAATTGACTTGAAAGGACTGAGAGTATTTGCCTTGAGATTGGGTGCCCTTAGCATAAATGTTTTCCTGGGGTTCTCACGTAATCGCGAACCTTATCAGAACTGTGGCTCATGTGCAGGCATGAGTCAGCAGCGCCAACTATCTCATTAAAGTGAAAATTAACGCCCAGGGACTAACGTGTTCCCACGCGTTGGCTAATTTAACGTCACCGCCAATTTGTGCAATTGTACTTCAATGAATGGTAACAAGGGGTTGTTCATGGCAACTTAATGATTTGATAGCGCCCCACCTTCCTAATTGGTCTTGGAATTTCCGTAATTTAACTGCTGTAATAACGAGTAGACATTTATTTAGAGATCTGATTTATCATCTAGCTTAGCAGTTAGGAAACGCACTCATGGAAGGCTTTGTGGAGATGTAACACCAAGCCGGATCGGGCAAGCCTGCCGATAATGTTAGGTGAAACGCGGCACATACAGGTTCACACATGAAAATTATGAATAGGAGCGTTTTATGTAGGACTGATAATCCAGGTAGTTTATCAGCCTTGTCTAGGCACAATAATACACTCTAAGACTGAAGGTCAAACAGATGCACATCTGAGGAGGGCAGAGCTACTTTCTAACAGGAACGATGTTAGGAAACGTACCCGCTCTGACTCCCAAATAAACACACCCAAGAAAGCTTTACGAATACACCACGTGGAGGTGCCGTGACGCACAGATTACCTACCCCAATACGGATATGCGATCACGCCACTTGTCGTAAAGAGAGATCTCATGTGTACCCCGCACCCGTTTCAGAGGATGCACGGCTACATGTATAGGCCTCGTGCAGGATACCACACTAGAGATTTCCCACTATATAAAGAGATACGGAACCCCTTCTCAAAGGCCAGTTCCTAGGAGTATCCCGATTAGCCAATACTATTGCAAACAATCCGAATCATACTCCGTATCCTAACACGATTCCGTATCCTAACACGATGTTAAGATACGGAGTATGATTCGGATTGTTTGCAATAGTATTGGCTAATCGGGATACTCCTGGGAACTGGCCTTTAAGAGGGGGGGTTCCGTATCTCTTTATATAGTTGGGAGATCTCTAATGTGGCATCCTGCACGGGTGCATGCATATGCGGCCGTGCGTCCGATCGGTGTGTTGGGGTGTACACACGAGATCCTAAACGGGTGTAGGGTATACACACGGGATCCTAATCGGGGTAGGATGTACACATGAGGTTCCCTTTACGACAGGAGGCGGGATCTCGTATCTCGAGAGTCCGTATCGGGCAGGTGACCTGCGGGTCACGGTACCTCCACGTAGTGTATTCGTAAAGCTTTCTGTAGATGTGTTGATTTGGGAGCGGGAGTGGGTCCGTTTCATAATACACGAAAAAAAAGCCTGTGTGGCGTAATGGTTAGCGCATTTGACTTCTAATCAAAAGATTCCGGGTTCGAGTCCCGGCATGGGTTCTTTTTGGTGGACTCTCTTAGTTTTTTAGCCAGGATGTGAAGCCCTCGAAGTGTTCTTTACATTCAAGATATTCTAGCCTGTTTCCATCGCTTCTAAGATGTGGTTTACTTGATGGTGCACGGGTGCGTCCGGGCGCAAAAATTCATCCACGCATCAAACAAGTGCATCCCATTCTTAGTCAGAATGATCTCTAGAATTATCATGGGCAGGCCTTTGGTTGGCTTGGGACAACTCCGGGCAACACGTTCACTTCTGCTAAAGCCCGACCTCTCCAAACTCAAATTGAAGCAGGATGCCCCCGGGAACATTATAGGCACTGTCAATGACGCTTACAAAATCCCACTTGTGAGCCCATATGAGAGCAACTACCACTGGACTTACGAGAGAATACTCTCTGTTGGCCTTGTACCCTTGACGGCGTTTCCTTTTTTCTTGGGCGTGGATTTTCCATACGTTGACACGGCATTCTGCTTGACTGTGCTTTTTCACTCCCATTGTGGGTTTAAGTCGTGCATCGTGGATTACATTCCGGAACGTATTTACGGGTTCTGGCACAAGGCTGCGTGCAATTTATTGTCGCTTGGATCGTTTGTATCCATGTATGGAATCTACCTTCTTGAAACCAGTGAAAACGGTCTATTCGACCTTCTCTCTAAACTCTGGATAGCCTAGGCTATGTGGTATCTGACCGGTTAAAACGCAAGACTCTTCCATTGGCGACTCTATTGGCAGTGGCCTCTTGTTGGCTTTCATTGGATAGACTGATGGACCACACGCATGTACATAACTATGAATTAAGACACGATGATGTGACCAATCGACAAGCGGATAGATGCAGTCGGTGCACGTGAGGGCTTGGTTTATACTGCTGAGAATCAATGGGCGATTGTTACGAAAGAGATACACGGGAAACTGCACCAGAAGATTGTATGGATTGGTATGTTGGTACGGGTGATTAAGTATGACTCGCCCAACAATAAATAGGCGCCGAAGCGAGTTGATTGATGCTGTTTATTGAGTAAATCAAACTCTGAGTTCCTCATTGTGCTTTTTAGGAGGCGTGTCGTAGCCCATTGATCCGTCTTCAAAAGACGCCAGCTCCTTTCCTGTAGTTTTTTCTGTATTCAACGGGCTCAACAATTGTACAGGGAAGGCGTTGGCCCTGGTTTTCTCCTCCTCGGTGTCGTCGACGTGCTTCAGCGATGAGGTGTGGGACTCGTTGTGTGTTGCAGATTTGTCCAGGTCCACTGTGATCAATTTGTTATTCGAAGTAAGCTTGGAAACATCCAGATAATCATTTGCTGTCATTGGGCTTGACAAATTCAGAGAAATCCCATCGAACTCAAGCGCTTCTGTAATTGAATAGTCCACTTTGCTGCGTTTGTTGTCATCGCCAGACTCGCTGTTCTCGATTGCGTGCTTTGTCTGTTCACTCCCCCAATCAAGGGGCACGAAACAAATATTGCTAGGTAGATCAAGTTGTTCATAAACCTGCAGTGAGACCTGTGATTTGTTCAAACACACATCAGGTGTTTGGCTGACTGCCTGTTGGCGAAGATACCTGCTTTCGGAGGAAGAAACAGAAACAACCCTTAGAATCGCCAGAAGATACCGAAGCGTCTGTTTTGCATTCACCAGCAGGTATCCACTTTCTTCGGGTGAAAGGAGAAGTTCCACAAGGCGGTGGATGGTATACGGGGCTTTCTCGCTGAAGGCTGTGTTGAGTCGGGTCATGATTCTGGAAACAGCAATATTTATCTGGCTCTGAGTATCATTCTGCTCGGTGGCCGGGCCGCCCGTGGATTTTTGAAGTAGCTGGAGAAAGCTAAGAGTCTGGGGTAGAATTTCTTCTCGCCATAGCTGGTCATTTTTTAGGCACTTCGCTTGGATGACAGGCAGTAAAAGCTGGCGGAGCGCCTGGGGGGCCCTACAGGAGGGGGCATCCATCTCGAAATCGGTGTGGTACAAGGCTCGGTTCAATAAAAAAACGATCAATGGCGGTTTTTAGCAAAGGAGACGGGAAGTGTGCATGAGTGGGACGTAGCGCTTGCTGGTGTAGACGCGCTGTGCTCACCATGCAAATCAGACGCGATAAGAAAGCTGCTGTCCAGAGCGACTATCCGGCGACGGGTTGTGTACAGAGCTTCAACTCAGGCCGTATTCATGACCTTCAACTCAGGCCGTATTCATGACACCACTGCATTGGGGGAAGGGCCGGAAAGGCCGAAGAAACCCGTACACCGGCGGCCACACCCGTACACCGCACCTACCGATGAAAAAAATGTTCCACGCTGCAGAACTTCGCCATGAGCTTCTTCAGATCCGCCCTCAGACTCTGCCCGCGGGCCCGTCTTCCAAGAGTGCTTCCCAGTACTGCAGTCAGATATAACTCCACAAGCAACATAAGTTTAACTGCCCAGATTTACCCGCTAGAGAAGAACACCATCACCGAACAGGACGTGGACGAATGGCTCAAAGCAGTGGAGACTTTGAAGACAGGCAACGCCGCTCCAGAAACACCCGCGGAGGTCTACCTTTCTCAGTTGCTGCAGCCGGAAGAATACTTGCAAGAAAAGCAGCAGCCTTCGGCTGAGCAGATGGAACAAGTACAACGGTACCAAAACAAACCTGTGCCCATTTTGCACGATCCAGTGGTGCAAAACTTGACCCATTTGATCATGAGAGACGGAAAGAAGACAAGAGCTCAGAAACAAGTGTCAAAGGCTTTGTACATGGTGTACTTGAAGTTGAGACAAGACCCCGTGCAAGTCTTGTACGAGACCTTGGATAAGTTGGGTCCCATTTTTCACACCAAGGTCAAGCTGACCGGAACCGCCAAGAGCAAAACCGTGCCTCTTCCTTTGAACAGAAGACAAAGAAATCGGTACGCCATTCTTTGGATTTTAGAAGGCGCCAAGAAAAAGAAGTCCTCCGATTTCTCGGTGCGTTTAGCTGAGGAGATCATCGATGCTTTTGAGGGCAAGTCTTCTGGGTACGACAAGAAGTTGCAATTGCACAAGAATGCCATTGCGAACAGAGCTTACATCGAGTTGTGAGATGCGCTGACCCATATAGTAAATAGTTATAACGTGCATAGACATAGTCGGGCAAGCCGGCCCTCTGCAATACTGTACCCATGAATATTCGAACGAAGTGAAAAAAAGCCGAAACCTAGTGGTGATTGCCTTTTTGGGTCAAAGCTGTTTGTTGAAGCAGTTGATGTGTTGGCTGGGTCTCGTCTGATAGCGCTTCGGATTGGACCTGCAACAAAAGAAGCCATCCATCCCTATCTTCCAAATCTCCATTTTTGAAAGTGGATGCTGACCTGGAGAAGTATATTGCCCGTCAGTAGAAGTGCACGTGACCATCTGGCTGCGAAAAGCAGCATTACACAAGCACCCGAAGCACTGACTGTTCGCAGACCAGAGAGACCTTGTGCAGCTGAGAGAAAACAGCAGCCCCTTCAGCATGAGCATCCTTGAACAGAAGGACAAAATACTCGAGGTTCTCGAGCGGGCTGGTCACAATCTCAACCTAGAGTTCTTTGGCAATCTCTTGCATAACGTACGGTACAAAGTGGACTACCACTTGATCAGCGCCCGGGTCAAATACTATAGCAACTCGAAGAATCCCCGAGTCATTCAGACCAAACTTAACAATTCGCATCTAGTTTCCTTACGTACCCATCCCAACCAGCGATATGTGGTTCGAACCGGTGAATTCTTGCAGTTGGGTCCCGAGGATACTATAAACGACATTTTGCAGTATTACCAGGCGTCCTTACGTAATTTGGAGACGTTTTTCGCCAAAGAAGGTAATTCGCCAATCGAAGAACCAAGCCCTTGCAAACTGGGCAAGTTAGTCCTGCTCGACAGCGACCTGGAAGCAGCAAGAGGCGAGAAATTGGACGTTTTTGCCGATTTTGATTCAAATGGTGATGAGCCGTTGGTATCCACGCCACCCGGGCAAAACTCCAGTGCCCTATGCAAGGAAAGTACTACTCTGAATAGCACTTTTCAGTTAACGACGGCCAGCCTTCGTTTTGATGAGCATTTACGAGGAATGACAGAGCCCAAGCGCCGAGGCAGCTTGAAATTATTAAAGAAGGAAATCATGAGCCGCTTTGGGTCCGACAGTCCTGAATCAGTCAGCTCCAAGAAAGATAAAAGACGGCTCAGTATCATACGGCGGAAAACTCCTCAGCAGCCCCAAGAACAAGAGCCGGGTGCTGAAGAGAAGTTCGAGCCGCAAAAGCTTCCCAAGATGATTCTTACTGACGACATCAATCTTATTGAACTCTCCGACTCTGAATCCTTGCCGGGCGAACCAAGAATGAAGGAAGTAAGAGATTGGGAGCTCGGCACAGAAGAACAAGCTCAAAATGAGACTGATTCAAGAAAGATGCAGCCAGAGCAGGTTGGGGTCACCGAGAGCTTCAAATTCAGCAACAGGCCTAAGAAGGACTCTCAAAGCAAGGTTAAGACAAAGCAGCAATTTCGGGTGAAAGATCAAGCCAGCGAAAAAGACAGTCTCCGGTTTTACGAAAAGCTTGCCAAGCAAGAAAAGGCGAAGCCGTCCTGGAATATGGTGTACAATGATATCGCCGTGTCTGCAGCACGTCTCTCGACCGGAAGCGAAGGCACGTCACGTGATGACTATGAGAGCTTGAAGAGTGACTTGACTGAGTCCAGGCGGAAAGTCCGAGATATTTTTGCTGACAACTTGCGTCAGGGAAAGGCCAAGTTTCATTCAACCCAAGCTTAGTGTTGCCATAGATGAGCAAGACTGACTTTTGTCGTGCGTGCGGTAACCTCGGCCATTGTGTGAACACCACTTTGGCTACAACATTGAAGAAAAAAGTTACGGTCTTCCTCTACCTGAACCCACAGGCTCCAATTGTCTTCCCCATCATACCCTCTGCAGGCATTCGGTTCCCGACTCGCCCAAAATATGATCTCGATGTGAGACTCGGTATCTGCATCCTCACAATACTGATCTAGATAAGCGTTTTTGCTGAAAATTGCTTGACTACATAAATCAAATTAGCTAGACTATTGCATCCATCACGGCTTATGAGTAGACCCAGGTGTGGTGCTGCAGACAGCCGCGACTCCGTGGTTTAGCTCGTAGCAGCAGGACCTGCAGACAGCACCCGCACAATTCCCGGCGCGTTCATTGGCTACTTCAAACTTTTCAGCCAACCAAAAATTATTGCTCGTTAACAAACTACTAGCTCAATAACAATGATTCGTGGTGTCCGTCTCGGAGGCTTGGCTTCCCGTCGTTTTGTTAGCACATCCAACGCTGCCACTAAATACACCACCTTGTCCAACGGTGTGACCATCGCCACCGAGAAAAACCCAAACGCTTCTTCTGCCGCTGTGGGAGTTTACTTTGGTGCCGGTTCCAGAGCTGAGAACCCATACAACAACGGTGTTTCAGCATTGACTGCTTCCGTGTTGGCCTCTGGTTCCGAGCCAGGTATTCTCTTCTCCACCGAAAATGGTAGAGAGTCCAATGCTATCATTGCCCAATCCACCAATGCCAACGCAGCCTCTGCCGCCTCTGCTTTGGGTAAGATCATTTCCAACTACAGTGACGTCATTGCCAAGTCCGACTTCGAAACCCTCAAGAAGGCCCAAATTGCTCAGGCTGATGCCTTGGAGGCCACCCCCTCCAAGATGGTGTTGGAACACTTGAACGCCACTGCTTTCCAGGGTACCTCTCTTGGTTTGCCAGCCTTGGGTACTGCCGAGTCTATTCCAGACTTGGAGAAGTCCGACTCTGTCCGTTTGTTGGAGAAGCACTTGGTGGGCTCGAACACCGTTGTTTCTGCTTCCGGTAACATTGAGCATGATGCTTTGGTGGAGGCTTTGGAGTCGTCCTTGAAGCTTGAAAACGGTGTCAAGCCATCCACAGCCCCAGCTGCTTTCTTGGGTTCTGAGGCCAGATTTAGAGACGACACCTTGGGTAAGGCTTACATCACCATTGCTGCCCAAGGCGAGGGCATCTCCTCCCCAGCTTACCACGTGGCACAGGTTGCCTCTGCTATCTTCGGTAGCTTCGACCACCACGCTGCCATTGCTAAGTTCACCTCTCCAAAGTTGGCTTCCATTGTGCAAGAATACCACATTGTTGACAAATACAGCCACTTCTCCCACTCTTACTCCGACACTGGATTGTGGGGTTTCAACTCCGAGATTTCCAACCTCACGTCGATTGACGACTTCGTTCACTTCACTTTGAAGGAGTGGAACAGATTGTCTGTCTCTATTACTGACGCCGAGGTTGCCAGAGGAAAGGCTGCTGTCAAGACTGCTCTCTTGGCTTCCTTGAACTCTCCTCTTGCCATTTCTTCCCAAATCGCCAAGAAGGTTTTGTTGCAGGGATACAAGGCTTCTGTTTCTCAGGAATTGGAAGCTATTGACGCCATCAAAACTAAGGACGTCAAGGCTTGGGCCTCGTCCGCTTTGTGGGACAAGGATATTGTTGTTGCAGGTACCGGAGCCATTGAGGGCTTGTTGGACTACAACAGAATGAGAAACGACATGGCTATGATGAGATTCTAATCTCTCTCAACCTTGAGGGATATACTATACAACTGTCTTGCCGGTCTCTTGTTACATAATTGCATCATACGTTATTCTATGAAACCCAAAATAAACAGAATAAATGGGATTTCCGGATGCGGCTCAGTAGCTTCACATAAGCCCACTTTGCTTGAGACTCTGCTGCACCATCATGTCCGTGACTGCGTTCAATACGAATCTCATGGCATCGGTATCTGTGGCGCAGGTTCTGTGCACGTAGACCGGCTTTCTGGTTTTGTTTAACCCCAAAATGGTTTGCTCGAAATAGTCAAGCACCTGCTCTACGTTGAGCGGGTCTTTGTCATAGTTAGTGAAGAAGCCTGTAATGGGTGACAGCTTTAAGTTGGCTTGTAGCAAGTCCACCTTATTCAAAAAGACAATGAACGGAGTATCCTGAAAGGTGGGCGAGTTGCAAAGAGTTTGAAAAAGGTTCAAAGACTCCTCCACGCGATTGACTCGTGAATCCTCGTATAACGTTTGGTTATACTCGGACACAGCAAGAACAAAAACGATGGCGTTGATATCATGGAAAAAGTGAATCCATTTTTTTCTCTCTGCCCGCTGCCCACCGGCATCGAGTACCGTCAAGGTTGTGTTTTTGATGCTGAAGGTGTTTTCGGTGATGCCTGTGGTCTTGATCCGGCCCATGATGATGTCCCGATTGGTGCACCGGTACAGCGGAGTGGCGAACTTAAAGACATTATCGAAGTAGTATTGGGCAGAAGACTCTAGCAGGAACTTACTGGCTTGCGTGAAACATTCCTTGATGCCGTGGTCATGGGTCCAGAGCTGCCAGATGGCGTCGGCTATATCTTTCTTTGTCCAGTTCGTCGCTGGCCCCTCCTTCTCTGAAGATAAGAGCAGCTCCACATCATCATCAGAGTCCTTGGGCGGCCGCTTATAGTGAATGGCATAGTCGTCAAGAGAGAAATTGCCCAAGGACTCGTAGGTTTCGTTGGCTGAAAGAAGCACTCTCTTATACTGTGATAGAGGAGAGCCGGGCTGGTCGCAGTCTAGAGGGATTCTGAGTTTTCGAGCGTTGAACAAAAGCAACTTCATGGATTCCACCAAATCAACCCAGATCACCCGGGTGTAAGATTCCCTTTCAAGGTCGGTGAAGGCGTGGTTGTGCAACAACCGCATCTGCTTAAGCACCGTGGATTTGCCCGATTCTCCTGCTCCCAAAAGGAACAAGCGAACGTTGTTTCGGTCCAGCTTTTTGTTGCGGTTCAAGGATCGATCAATGGCATCGGATATCAAACGTTCATTGGCATAGCCGTCACTGGTGTTGGTTTCCGAACTGGCAATGCACCCCATTTGCACGCTAAATCTGAGAAAATTGAAAGGGCGAGGTCAATTTGCACTGGGGGAAAGCGGCAGAACATATATCTCGTTTTGGCGTTTCACAGGGGAACACCTAGATGCAAGTCTCATACTAAAAGTTGCATGCAGCCGGTTTCACGCTGCAGCTCAAGCCATCGGAACTTAGGATGCATGCTTGCGCGTCTATACAGGAACGCAGTTCACACATTGGTTTTCCCATCGTAACCAAAAATGGTCTCTAACGTGGCTGTTTCTTGAATCACCTACAAACCCGGATACTTCAGGGGCGATCGGGGGTTGAGGTACATATAGACTCGTACACTTTCAGGACTAAGGGGTTCATATGCTCTGAGCGCATCGATATTGTTGAGTGAACGGCCATGCACGGTTCCTGAGCCGACACGAAACAGCGAAAGCCGGCACGAAAAAAACGCAGGCCGCCGCTTTTGACTTGGTAAGCGGTATTTCCTGAGACCGATGTGGGCCCGAGTCCCGGGCTATGCTCAAGTTCCCAAGAGGCATACGTTGTATAGCAAGATGGCGCTGACTCCGAGGATAAAACAGTTTTTCAAAAACCCTGGAATAGCATTCTTTTTGGCGAAGATTAGGCCGCTTGAAATTCCCCGCTTCATATATTTGAGAACCACCAGCCATACAGATCCGCTGCCCATGGGCGGACTGGGAGCAAACGTGGTGATGGGCGCGTCCTGGTAACTGAGGTAGCTCATGGCCTTCTGGAAAAAAATGTTGCTCTCACCATCGTCGTCGTCCAAGTTCGAGTCCCAAACCGTTAAGCCCGTGTAGTTATAGCGTGAGGATCTCGATTTGTAATTCCAGAGTAGCAAAACGGCCGCCAGGAAAAATGACATTATCACGTATGCGATGACGTTGTTGTAGGGGGTGGGCAAGTAGCACATGTGTGTGTCATATGAGAATTGGCTTTCTTGCTTTGAGAAGGAAAATAGTTGAACTGCCGGGTACTTGATACCCATAGCCATACTGATTGACTTGACAGTAATCTCGCGTGCCAAGGGTTCGTGGGTGATGTCACAGTAGTCATGGTCATCGCCCGAAAAGATGACTAGAGGACCGACTTTTTCGAGAATCTCCCTCAGCACGTCAGGCAGCAAAGCCAGTTGATACTGGTATCCTCGATGGAGAAAGAACTTGGGGTTCTCTCGAAGCGGACCACAGCTCACACTTTCGGTGTCCCTGTATAACGGAACATGAGAAAGAAGTACCCTGGGCCGTGTTTTTGCGGGAAGATCTTGAACAAACTGACGTGAGTCTGCATTGAGCGTTGCATCTTCGGCAGAGTATGAGAGAGTGTCTAAAAACACGAAGTCGACGCCGTTAATGAGCATGATTTGGTTGGGTGAGCCAAAATGAGAAGCGAAACGTTCACGCAGTTTGACACCGTCGCCAAATCCAATGTCGTGGTTGCCCGGAAGATTGGTGAGCCACGTCTTTCCCATTTCGTATGCGGGCCACCTGTCGAAGATCTTCTTGAAGCGGAGGTATTCACGCTCATAGTACTCGTCTGTCAGCAGACGACCGTTGTCCAAGTAGTCGCCCAAAAAAATTACATAATGCGGCTGTAACCGATTAATAAACGCCTTGTAGTTCTGCCGAAGGTAGGTGTCCACGGTGTGCTTGGAAAGTTGAAGTAGCGGCTCGGATCGCCCTGGGTAGGTGTGGTTATCAATGAGTTGCGGGTCGGCCACTAGAAGAACGTTTGTCTGGGGTTCATCGTGTGAAACCTGCGTGACACTCGCCCAGGCACATCGATGGGCGGCGAATAGAGGGACTGCGTGCTCATGGTATAAGAATGTTAGAAGCCATAGGAGCAAGAGCCCGAGAAGCACGGAGCCGGTATTTCGGATCCGAGGGAACGGCAACATCGTATTCTGGGAAAGGAATGAGTTTCGGTGGGATGATTCGGGGTTGGAGATTTGGGTGTGTTGGCACGTGGCGTGTGCAGTAGTGTTGGTGATGGAGCAGCAGTTGATTTGCCGGCGGAACAGGAGAACGAGTAGCTGGAGATTTTGGACTATCAGATATCCCGAGAACCTGGGACTAGGTGTGATGTGGTCGCTGACCGGAGAATGAAGTAGTAGATACTCACGGGACGCTAAAGCGAAGAAGCTGGAACGCGCCTATTATACAGGCGCATACACGAATATTCACACTGGAACATCCGCCAATACATGCAAAACTGTCGAACCCCTGAAGAGATCCACGGATTCCGTAGCTTGGCAGTGGCCACAGAGGAGTCCTGCACATGCCGCCAAGGCTCCACGTCCGTGCCCACACGTGCACCTTGGATGCTCAACGCGCACTATTGTGGCACGATTCACACTTTCCCGATGGAGGAGCCCAGAGAACTTCTTCTTGTGGCAGCTTTGCTTGCCACATTGCTTGCTTACAGACAGTTCTTGGTCCTCACGCGCGACGTGCCTTTAGAGTACCTTCATGAGCAGAGTGTGGTGGAGTCGTCACGAAATCCAAACGAGCTGGCCATCCATAAGTCAACCAAGTTAGACTATCTGCAAGGGCTTCGGGTCGGACTTGCGATTCGCTACCACCATTACAAACTTCGCAATGGAAATTTGTATGATATTTGGGAGCTTACTTTGGCCAATTCCAAACACACCACTCAAACCATATCTGTGGGCGATGAGTCCATTGAAATCCCCGAATTGCACAGTCGTGCTCTGCAGCTCAAAAAGCTTTTGGCCGATGCCGGTATCAGCGAGCTTTGCATTCCCCACAGCCTGTTTATCTCCAGCGTGCCCGTTTTGTCTTTGGTGATTGCATGTTTCATTTCGCAGATAACTGTGCATGTTTTCGAATCTTCGATCCAGATCACTAATTCAGCGGCCGCAGTGGTGGAGCCGCTAGACGGGTCAGCGAGAGTGATTGTCAACGGGAAAGAGTTACTCAATATGGCTGGAATCGAGTGGATGGAGGGCACAACAGAATACACCAACGAGTACACCTTTGAAAAAGATAGGGGAATAGCTCTTCGAGTGTCCACCTCCGTTCTCCACAACACTCACACCACCACTGACTTTACGCAATCCAATTTGGTTTCGGCGGTGGCCAGTTGTTCCAAGCACTTGCCATTAAAAGAGCGGTTTGGCCCCAGCGATCTTTTGGCCATCGTGCTAGATCAACTGAAAACCGAGAGCGTTGCCAATAGCATCGTCAAACTCTTAACCGGTATGATGTTCGGCAGCCTGGTCCTTCTAGCAGATCCGGATTACGATTTCATGGCAAAACAGCCAACGATCGTTTCTGCAGAAGAAACGGTAATTCTCAAATTGCACCGCGACCCTAGAGGCATTGACCGTTTATTGTATTGGCACAGAATGGCGTCGCTATTCTGTCTCCGGTTCAGCTCTTTGGCCGTCAAAAAACCCTATCCAAAACTTCGTCTCCTTTACGCCCACAAAACCATTGGAAAAGGCGATTACCTGAGCTGGAACGCCACCCGTGCGGCCTTGTCGGCATTTGTCATCGAGGAGTATGGATACTTCAACGTGGCAGGGCCGTTGCTTGTAACCGACCTTTATGATTTCCGGCTCCAAAAGCAAGCTACCACCAATCTCAGCAGTGGATTTGGGTGCATCGTTCAAGCAAACGAGATGAAGTTGCTTGAATACTCCAATGGTAAAGGCTCAGTGGCTGTACGTGGGTATAATATTGGTAAAGCCAAACGTTACATGAACGACGTGGGCGAAACAAGCGTGAAGCCAGATGCTGAAGGTTTCTATGATCTTTCCGTATCCGCCAGATGGGGCTCTGATGGGTGCCTTTATTTGTTCAAGTGACATTCCTGCACTTAGGGTTCCTTATCAGAAGTGGGTTCAACGGTCGGCTCGGCCGGCTTGTGCTTTTCCTCGCTTAATTTCTGTTGTTTAAGGCGCTTTTCGGCCTCTGCCCCGTCATAAAATGAGTTCCAGAGCTTGCCCACATCCTCGAACTCCCGGCCCACCTCCACGGAGTCATGAAGGGAGCGATTGAGAACTTCGAGGTTATACACGACCGAGTCCATGGCGTTTTGTATCTCTTGGACCAACTGGTCTCTCTGCTTCTCGAATAACTGTGTTTCTTCAATCGGTGAGTCGGTCATTATCAAGTGGTAACGATAACATGTTACGGGTATAAAGCGCGACGCGACATCGCACCAGTACCTCCAAGGGCATCACTTTATTCCGTCATGCTTACATTCATTTGCCTGGTCGAGTTTATGGAAATCTATTTAGGGTTTTGATTCCGGCTGATTCATGACAAATATATTGATATTTTTTGGAGTCATGCGTGTTTTTTGGCCTATGTTCATCGTGTAAACGATGCTAAGAGTCATGCGCGTTGATTGAGATGGGGCCAGGCTATGGTATATGGTTGCAGGAACTGTTTACATCAATGCAATGTATGAATATATTGATAACACTATAATACATCCCTTCCTTGGGATTCCGGCGATGGTGCTGAACGTAATTCCAAACACACTTCGCTTTGTCAAGAACAATTTTGATTGTATCCTTCGATCTTGGACTTAGTCCTTTAATACATGGCTAGTATTTTTTTCCCAAAAATATGGAAACCGCACAGGGTGTGGATTTTTTGGTTGTTGGGTGCTTCAAGTGGCAACGGTTGACGTAGTCTTTTTTCTCGTCAAAGTTCAGAAAGGAGCACTTTGTGATGGACTTTTGACTGTCGGTCGACAAGACAGTTGACTTTTTTTTTTTGCTAAGAAACATCATTTTTAAAGTTATGAGTTGGGCTGATTTCGCTGTCTTCTGATAATTTGAAAGTGGCTTATGAGTCTTGCTTTGGAATGACGCCAATACTTCGATGCTGTGACTTGATTTCCGCAGGTTAGCAGCTCATAATGAATGATGTGCTAATGGTTTGTAATGGTAAAAATGAAGACTGATTTGCAGCTGCGCACGAGACAACACAAGAACGGTCCCGCTGGAAGCCAAGATGGAGAATGCTTGGCGGAGGGAATGGAGAGGCCTTATGTGCAGCACAAGGACACCTGTTTGAAGTGGGATAATTTCAAGGGACGTATTCCTAAGTCGGTAAACGAAAAGCAGAAGCTGCGACGCGAAGTGCGCCGGGGGAATTTCGCTTTATATCAAGAACAAAATTTTCGGGTGCGAAGTCAAGCTCTCTAACTGAGGTCGTGAGTAGTACAAATGCGCACACCTAAAATGGAAATTGCAACATTTAGCCACAGGACTGCTGCTCATTGTAGCGCCGCGAGGCGTTTTCATCGTGCGCCCGCATGCAGTACTTTAGTTGGCAACAACACCAAAACGACGCATGATTGCCCTTTTGGGCCAGCTGGACTACTCTTCAAATACTCGTATGGCTGTTTACCCAGACTTTCCTTTTCGGGCAAAAACGCCAATACGGCGCCTGCAGCCTGAAGAATGTGGGCCGTGAGGTGCGCTAGAACCCGATGGCGCTTTCTTTCACGTGACTGGTCATATGGAAGCACCCAATTTAGTCTTCCTGTACAGCTACACTTTCTGCCGTGACCCCATAACGTGACCGTCCACTATGCGATGACCCATTACGTCAGGAACTTCTCGATCTTGCTATTATGGGCGAGATGCCGGAACAGTTCGCACAGTGAAAAGAAATTTGTGAATAAATCCCTCACTTGTTTCGCGCACCCCGCGCTTGCTCCTCTTTTTAATGCTAGTGAAGAATAGCCCTCACGGAGTAAAGTATGAGCGGGCAGGCGGGCAGTTTGTGTGTGGAGCAGGCAGCGAAACGGAAAATGGAAACTGCCTGTCACAAATTACGCTTGGCTGATGAATGACCTTGCCATGCTTGATTGCTGCTTTCGGTAATCAAAGTGGCTGGCGTCCTGCGTACAGCTTTCCTGTATAAAGGATTGCTTCGAATTCCGCCTCGCTGAGTGCTTGACGGCCACACGCTGTCGACACGAGCTGCTTCCGCACTTGCTGCAGGGCGCCAGGGCAGCGGGCGGCCACGGAACATGGTTTGCACGTGAGCGTCACGTGTTCGCGCACGTGTTTGCGCACGTGCGCCGCGTACTTCCTGCCCACCATCCAGACGTGGACATCATGTCGGAGCGAAAGGCTATCAACAAGTACTACCCCCCTGATTGGGATCCGTCGCAAGTGCCCAAAAAAAAGAAGTCGGCCAACCCTAATGTGGACAAAGTCCGGCTCATGGTGCCGTTTTCAATGAAGTGTCTACAGTGCACAGAATACATCGCTAGCCGCCGCAAGTTCAACGCCCGAAAGGAGACCACCAATGAAAAGTACATGGGAATAAAACTAATACGCTTCCACATCAAATGCCCAAGGTGCAATCACAATCTCGTGTTTCAGACCGACCCGAAGTCGGCAGGGTTTATACCCGTTTCGGGAATCCAGAGAAACTATGAATCCCTTGCGTCAAAAAACAATATAAAAGCGGAGGAAACGGAAGAGGAAATGCTCCAGCGTCTTGAAAAACAAGACAAAGAAGATCAGCTCTTCAAGGATCAACAACTGCACCGAAAGCGCAACCCTTTATGGCAGGCCCAAGATCCCAATAAAACCACAATGGCCAGCCTCGAGGAGAAAATCTTGGAGCAGCAGAAAATGCAGGAAACCCATGACCATTTGAAGTTCTTAGAAGCCAAATCTCGCAAGCTCAATGCTTTTGGAGAAGATGTTGCTGCTGACCAGGCCCGTGCTGAGGTCCGTTTGAGTATGAAGCGTGATCTTGACCCGGAAGACGACGAAGCTTTCAAAAAATTCCCCAAAAAGCGCCCGCAAGAGCCAGCCCCGGTGGTACCTTCCCCAGTGAGTGTTTTGGGAACAATTAACGTGAGCAAGAAGAACTTGGAGCGGCTCCGGACGAAACTCAAAGATTCAAAAGCACAACCAACCGGTGAATCCAAAAACACCGACGCCACCCCTCTGGAAGCAAAAGTCAAAGCAGCGCCCGACTTGCTGGCAAGCCAAGCCAAAGAGAAGCACGCTGTTCTGGTATCCAAACCATCGGAGCCAAGAGAGCAAAATACTTCTAACTCCACTGTCTTTGATGGCTACGGGTCCTCCTCCGAGGACGAATGATTAATTCTGAGAGGCGGAGAAAAATGGACTTTATATGGATATCGATAGGCGACAGTTTGCCTGATTTACCCAAGTGTTTATTTCCCGTGTTGGAATTTTCGCTGTTTTTGTTTAATGGCTTCTGGAAGCGGGCCATAAGACTTCACGTGCTTCATGTTTATACCTTGGTCAGACTGTGCACAAACAATGGCGAGCAATGCGAAATGATTCACGGTGGCATTTTGTCCTTCCAACCACACTCATTCCAGAACCTGCTCATGGCAACATATCTTCACGATCATGGATTCTGAGATTGAAATGCACACAATTAGTGGCTACGATTTGTACAGCCTCTCGCGACGGGCAGACCCGTACTTCTCGGTCTATGATAGCCGCCAAAATGAGGTCTTTTTGTATAAGCAGCCAGCTTCGAAAACTTTGAGAGGGAATTACCGCCTTAGTGGGTCTTTACACTCGACATCGTCGTCGGGATTAGAAGTATTATTGCTCAAGAATGTGATTGGAAATGGAGGACGGATGGAGGTCAAAAGTAAGAGCGGGTCCTATACGAATCCCTACCACCGAGCCATTGCTGAGGTTACCACACTTAGCTTTTTCATGTCGCTGAAACTCAAATCGACCGACTTACAGCTTGAAAGTGAGAGAAGTAAGTATGTATGGAGCCCGGTGGATGTCACGCTCTATGAAACCACTTCTGGAAAGCGGGTTTTTGCAGCGAGAGCCGGGGAGATGGACCCAGCATCCGACACTTTGTCGATCCTCGTCGACCCGACGATAATACCGCCCCATATTGCTATTTGCTTCATGTTCTTGAAGGGCCTTTAGTATGTCAATTTGTAATTATCTGTACGAGAAATTGTTCAACGTCAGGACCTGGAAATCCGGGGTTGGAACAGTTTGATGGTAGCGAGCCTTAGCATCACTCAACTGATCAATGATAGGTCCAATATGCTTTGACTCCACGTCTTTCCGACACTCGAGCACACCCCTCACAAACTCCACCGAGCAGTCGTAATAGGTTTCAAGAATATCCTGCTCCCATATTTCTGGCACCTCTTTCGTGTAGTTCTCGCAAGTTGCAAGCAAAACAAAGAATTCCAAAGAGCTCAAAGTCTTGACGAGATAGAGCGCGTCTTTTCTGGAGAACAAGTGGTCCAAGCCCTCATAAATGATGCCGATGTCTCTGTTAAGAGCCTCTGAGAATTGGTGGCTCTTTTTGGGAGAGGCGGCATCGATTTTTTTCCCACTCCCGTGTAAAATGCTCTGGAATCCAATTCGCAAGTATGAGCAGATAAATGAGTCTAAAAGCACGGTAAAAGTGAGAGTGTAGATCTCGTAAGTGGCGTATCCCTTCAAATCCTCCATGTACTCTCCCATAGTTTCGACCATGCGTTGAGCCACATTCTGTTCGCCTGAGTTGGGGATTCTTTCTCCATCATACCACTTCGACGTGAAAAGCGACAGAAGCGCTGGCGACAAGTCGTTGATGATGATGTCAACGACCGAGCGGATAACCAACGCGTTGAGATCCATACCTGGAATTGAAACGCTGTCAAAGGCCTGGGCAATTTTCTCCTGGTATGTTGTATGTACCTTGGAGATGTATTTGGGCAAAAACTTGTCTTGTAGCTTATCGTTGTTGATCTCGTATGTGTTACCTAAAGCAACAAGGTATTCCACGATTCCCGCTCTCGAGATCTCAGCCAATTGTTCAGGCGTCATGTTATCCACATCGTATTCAGGCTGAGTCTTGTTTTTGGACTTGGCCAACTGGAAGAATTTTTTAGTTTTGGATTCCTGAATTAAGTACCTGTCGTTGTTGTAGACGGACATGTACTTGAGCATTTCATCTTCAATGAGCAGGGTGTAATTATCGACTCTTTCATTGTATGCCTTGGCCCAGCTCTCGATAACACCCACAAGAACCTTGCCGTATCCGGAATCAGCAGCCACATCCGCTTGTTCCTTGAACATTGAGAGAGTGGTTTTGAAGTCAGGTAAAACGAAAACGTCGGTCATAACTTCAAACGATATCGTGTGGTCATATTGGTCAATGTCCTCTAGTGTTTGCCTGTAAGAGTAGTTGTCAGGCGGATCTGTCCGGTTGACAAACGTAGCAGTCTCTTCTTGAATGAGACGATCATTCCACTCTTTCATTTTGGAAACGATGACCTTCATGTAGTCCTCTAGAACCGAGGCTTTCAAGTCCTCACCCAATATGGATGCTTTCAGTTTGCCTGTTTTTCCATCGTCAAGCGACCGCAAAAACGTACTGTAATGGGCGTCATAGTTCAAAATAATCATAAGATCTTCGGCGGGAGGACTGGAGTTGATGAGGTTGATGCTGAAGTCATGAAGTAGATTGTGGTACACGCCGAAGATGAAAGTGTCAATCTCCCAGTGTGCGGGAAAGAAATCAGCAAATGTACGTTTGACGAAAATCAACTCGTCTTCTAGCCAATCCAAGTTCTCGTAGACTAGCATTGGATCCGCACCAAAATGCTGCACACATTTATGGAACGTGTCCGTGAGCGACTCCTCCAACTTGTCGTAGAAGAACTTCTTATAGTGTCTCGGCGAGCCGCGGTAAGACGAGTAGTCGATGGTCTTCTTTGCGTCTTCACTGACCAAGTTCAACTTATTCAAAAGTAGGAGTTTTGTATCCTCAGCGACTTCAAACTCAATTATGCGGACGAGCTTTGGCACCATGGCATGGTTACCCTCTTTCACCGCCTCGGTGACACTTATTATTATTTCCTTTAGTAATTCATCAAATCCGCGGCTCGTGGCACGAACAGGGCTGACGATTTTCTGGATAATCAGCTGTGTGTCATCGGAAAACGTCCGCAGCTGGTCCTCCAAATATTCCAGAAAGTTTCGGGCCTGTGTGACAGTGAAGTGGATGCGGTACACATTGTAGAGTGGATACTCTATATCGGCGCTTATTTCCTCGAGCTCCGCAGCAATCATATTATCAATATGCTCCAAATACAGCCGGAAGTTGGCAATGTCGGTGTAGAGGTTCTGCACCTGCATCATGGTCTCATGGGCAACCGTGACGTTCCGAAACGTCTCGTACTCCTTGTCGCCTAGAACCGATTCTTCGTAGATGGTATTGATGCGTTCGATATTGGAATGAACCAGCCCTAGTTTTGTTTCCGACGTCCGGAGCTTGTCGAAGTTTTGTACAATACTCTGGATCTGTTCTTGGGTGGTGCTGTGTAGTTTGACGTCGATGGCCTGTTTTTCCTTGGAGAATTGTTGGCGGAGAGACTCTATTTTCAGAAGATCATCCTCCACTTTTATGAGATTGGAGATTCGTGATAACGCTGCCTCACTCATGCGTGTAATGGCGATTGGTGTGGGAAGGATACAAATTCGCGACTCCACCGCGTTATACTATGGAATGATATCTGCAGGTTGCATCACTGGAGATGGACGAGTCTCGGGATTTATTGACTGTTAATTATGATAATGGGCGCCAGAAGGGTTTCTGAGAGTCAAATCCACTCTTCAAATGTGTTAACATTGCCACTCTACGCGACCTATCACTCGAACTGCTTTTCCTCATATCACTCATGCCTGCTCATTTGTGGCGTGGCCTCTTTTGCTCTGCTGGTTCTGCTTCCTGCCGCTTTGAGAATTGTATTGCGGAGATCCGTGTGGTCCGTAAGGGCTGCTTCCATATGGGCTGCCAGGATTCATGCTGGTATTGGTGGGGCTCTGAAAACCTTGCGGCACCATGTATCCGCCCGGCGGTGCAAATTGAGGATCCACTCCTGGTGGTGCAAACATCATCTGCGGCTGCCCTGGCGGCATGCCTTGGAATTGTTGGTACATCATGGCCATCTGGTACTGCTGGGAGTACTGTGCTGCCATGGGGCTCTGCATGTAAGGCAGCCCTCCGGAAAAATCATTGACTCCGCCCGGGAACCCACCGGAGGCTGCAAAGTGCGGTCCAGCGCCTGGAACAGCCATAAATGGACCTTGCATATACGCTCCGACTGGCGCAGGGGATGCACTGGAGTTGACGTCATCCGAGCACTGATCCATTATAAAATCTTCGAAGCTCTGATCGACGGTAGAGTCCCATGTGGGTGGCGTCGTAAATGCCTTGCCCAAAACAACACGGGTTTTGGGATCTGTGTGATTCCGCTTGGCCGTAAGGAAGGGATTGAAGAGGATCTTGAACTTTGCCACTTTCTCTTTCTGTGACTGAGCCGTAGGCACTTTGCTGGCGCCTCCAAAGAAGTCAGCTGCACTGATCTGATTATGTCTCCTGCTGTTGCTTGAGCCCCCGGAAGAATTATTGTGCGTCCGCTGGTTCTGCATTCTTGGAGAAGCATTTACAAGGCGCGGGGAGTTATGAGGGAGTTTCGACGGTGTGAATGCAGCGGCCTTGGGGTTCAATTTGAACTTGGGTTCCTTTTTAACATCTGGTTTGATATCTTTAGTCCTCTGCGTTGCATCTGTCACTCCATCGGTTGCATTCATTTCTGCATCGGACGCTTGTTTCTTCATTATCTCATCTTGCTTCAATTTGTCCTTAGCAAGAATTGGTAAGAGATCGTTCGGTATCTTGTGAGGCACCTTGAAGTTCGCTGAGAACTGCCTCAAGGAATTGAATTCACTCTGGGCATTTAACCTCATTCCGTCACTCTGAACTTCAGACCCAGGTTGTTGCTTTGCGGGTGTGGATGTAGGATGAGCTGGTTCTGTCGGCGCTTTTTTGGAGTTTTCAGTCGAAGCAACTGGCTTGGAACTGGCAGAACTTGAGATAATCGCAGGGTCATTGTGGTGATTTGCTGCTCTCTGTCTAGGAGTCGAGTAGCTACCCTGCTTGATTTCAGGGATGGAATTTCCATTTGAAATACTGGCGTTGCGTAAAGCGGCCATCAACTCGTTTCCTCTGTTGTCCACGGGTGCTTTCGTGCTTGGGTCGTCTTTGAGAACACCGGAGTACTTATCCTCCTCATCTAAGCCACTATCGTCTACCTTGATTCCTCTTTCCTCCAAAACATGACGATCGTTCGAGGTTTGGCTCTCAATTTCCTTGGCTAACTTTTCTGCCCGATCCAAACGATCTTGATAGTCTTTGGCATTGGTGTTGACTCTTGTAGTGTATAAATGTTCATCATAGGTGGATTCCACACCAAACTTCTCTTCATTTGTTTTGAACTGGTCCCAGGCACCTTCGTTTGCAGAAGCCTCTAGAGTTATGTCAAGAGAATTGCCATCAGGTTGCCACCTCTGTAATTCTCTCTCCTTGAATTCGTACCCCTTCGAGATATCTCTGTCTGTTTTGAATCCATTTGTCTCGCTGGTAGGCTTTGAAAGTGGCACTTTGGCTTCTGGGGAACCTTCAGGCTTGGTTGTCTTATTCCTCTGTGGAGGAGTATATTTGGCAAGGATTTCGGCGGTAGTTGCTGGCTTGGCTTCAGCTGACCCCTTCGTTGAGGAGGCGGGATCAACACCTGGCGTAGAAGACTGCTTTCCGACAGCTTGCAGCAACGAATGCGTGAGGCTGACCTCTAAGTCAAGGAGATCTTTGGCTTGAATGACGAGTTTCAATGGCAAGGTCTTGTCCACGTTACTCTTTTCATCGATTAACGGGCCGGAGATGATCAGTGGCCGCAATAGAACAGCGGATAATGCATTTTCACCATTGGCGCCAAGATCCACCGACGACAAAAGACCTTTATACTTCGCACCGGATGAAACAGTGGCAGTAACTGTTTGACCGCACGAGCGAGAAAGTAAGTCAGTGAATTTGTCGTGGACTGCAGCCTCCACACGCTTGGTGCCGTTTTTGATATTGTTGACATGGCCGTTGGTTTGCAGCGAGCTTGGAGTAAAGCTGGGCAGTCTTCCGCCACGTGTATTGCTCTTCATGGTGTGGACGAGTGCAGGTATAGAGAAGCAATAGTCTGGGACACTGCTTCTATTCAATTATTCCAGTGATTCAAAAGAGTGAAGACGATTTCAAGTTCTTTTAAAGGCTTCTTTTGCAGTATGTGAAACCGCTGCGGTGATTGAGGTCGGATGGGGATTCAACAATAAGCAATTCTCTGCCGACAAGAAAAGACAGGAGGAAAAACAGCAGGAGAAAAACAAAGAAGTCTGACTAGGACACCTCTAGTAATCGTAGACAAGTTCAGAGTGCACCGCGGCCTGGATAGATGTGTTGGTGGCTCACCGAGTTACGCCTTGAGAGGAGTGTGGTGTTTGGGGTCCAAAAATTTCCGTGATCGCGTACGGTGTTTCGGGTTGTATGCAGGCACACAATACTTTTCGGAAAAGCCACGCTGGACCCGACGAAAGAACAGAAGGGAGCACAGCAAAGGCGCCAGTCTTAGCGGCCTTCTCTGCCCGAAATCGGCAAGGGCCGGTTTCAGAAATGGTTGGCGCACGTACATAATGAATCAGGACTGGAGCCGAAAACCGCCCTCCTTGAGGCTGAGCCTGCTACTGTGCTACGCGAGAACCGTCTGAACGTATTAGAGCCTACCTCGCTGAGGAGTTTTGCGTGTTTCATCGAAATCCTAACGCGTTTGAATCTCTGCCCGAGCGCGGAGCCGCTTGCACCTGGCGCAACTGCATGCAGAATAACACGCGTGGAAGCTGGCCACAGCCTTTTGCATGCTGGATTTTGCACCTTTCCGGGGTATAGAATCCGTTGTTGAAGTGAACGTTTGTATGATGTGTGGCTTTGGTTCAAAGCTACATGGGCAAAATGGCAGTTAGCTCATTCCGCAGAAACCGAAACCCAAGCCGATTTCAACCTCCACGACACTATCCCAGTAAAACAAAACAAATTCCTTGAGAAACTGCAAATCCTGGTGTGAGTAAGGGTCAAGTTCCATATCCACCACATCCTGATGGGTGAGCTGTAGCGAGATATTCAGCAATGTTTCGGAATTCTCCATAGCTTCCGAAACGATTTCCTCGATGATAAAAAACCACTTTTTGCTTAATTTGTGGAAGTCGCCAACTATCGAGGTTAACTGGAGGATTCCAGCTTTGCGGGAGTCACTGGACAGCTCCTCGGTGCTATCTTTCCCGAGGTCAATCTTGTTGGCATGGCGATTAGTTGTTCCTGCGCTGGCAAACCAAGAAAACGCCAGCCAAATGTACTCCCTCCAAGACATTGGAAAAGTTGCTTCGCTGAACCACCACGCCGGTTCCCGTGCAAGCTTCTCTTTTTTGCTGGAGTCCGTGAACCCCAATCTGAATGCAGATAATAGCGAACTCGATGTGCGGATTGATGACAGGTCGTCGGCTGAGTTCTGAGGGGCGGGGACTTCGCCTTGTGGAAGCTTGCGGTAAACCTTGAGAAATTTGGAGTAGTCATTGAAGGTGGCCTTCACTGGGGACTCCAAGTCGGAACTGTTGAATACTTGGCACGTGGAGAAATCAGAATGCGGCATGACAATAGCCACATCGTAGAGGGTTTTGTTGTACTTCAAGATCTCGTCGCTAGTGGAAGCTATAAAGCCAGCGTGGTGATCAAGAAGCTTGTCTTCCACATCCTGAAGCCCCACAGTGTACAACGGCTGCGAGAAGGCAGTGCTTCCAGAGTTGTTCTGGTCCAACTGGATATCATTCGGAACCACACTCACCAAAGAGAGTAAATACGCCAAAGAGCCGCAGATGATGGGGTCGCGATTGCAGGGCTCGGTAATGAGTTCGGACGTTGCCTGTGAAGAATGGTTGAAGATGACGATGTTTTTCCGGAGCAACGCCGCCTTGAACACGGGGAAAATCAAGGGTCCTAGCACCGAAAGAACGGCGGGTAGTTTCTGAAGGGGGTGATCCGTGGCACGCAATGTTCTTGGCTTGGCCTCGAGTCCCAGCGCCTCGCTTAATGAGTCGTATAGGCTCGAAATGTGATGGAAGTCCTCATCCTTCAAAAACGCCGACAACGTCGAGTCTAGCAAATGCAGATGTTCCCAGCCCGTCGCAGAGAATTCGTGGGGCTTCCATCTGCTTCCTTTTGTTGGCTGAATTAAGACCCCTAGCGAGTACATGCGGATCAACAGCCGGTCGTTGGCGCCGGCAGCATTCAAGTTGATTTGCTTGAAGCACGCATGGCCATAGTAGAGGTTCCCTTTTGATTCGTGCACCAAGGAGACGGTGGTGGTGCTATACTCGTGGATCCCTGAAGGGAGGGCTCTATTTTCAATATGAGACAAGTCCATGTCCACGGCCAGCTTGCTCCATACGAGCTGGTAGCCTTGCTTGGCGTCGAATTTGGCCAAGAAGACGCAGGCGATCTGGCTTGAGGATGTGTCCATGTGGGCTAGCATTTGCGGTGGAGATCGAAGAGCGTGAGTGGGGTTGTGTGCAGGACCACCCATTTTGGCGGGGTGGCACAAGCACGCTGCCGGGGCGGGCGCCGCAGGCGCTTGGCAGCAGCCCAGGACGGCCAGTCGGGTTGGCGGCGGAAGTCACGTGGTGCAAGAGGGAAAGTGAGCGTGGGCCTGTACATGGATACACCTTCCACCTCTCCGAGCGCTGAGCAAATGCAACCAAGAGTCCGCAGCCTCTACCGGCAACTTCTCTACATGGGACGAGACTATCCTGCGGAGTCGGGCGGATACGCTAAGTTCCGGAAAATGCTCAAGGCGCAGTTCCGGACTACTCCTGCCAGCACGCCAGAAGAGCTAGAAAGGGCGGTACAAAAGGGGAACTACATCATCCAAGGTATGTACAGCAGGTAGTTTCTGGAGGCGCTAACATCCAGAGTTGGAAAGCTTATACTTTCTCAAGCGATACAGGCATTTGAAGAGAGCCTACGGCCTCTGAAGATGGCTGGCGTTGCATGCGTGGTGGAGTACACCTTCAGACGCCTCAAGAGACCGACTCCTCAACCGACACTCCTCAACCGACACCCCATTCCTTCGAAGCAGACCAAGTTCACTGGCTACTGAACTTTTACTCGCAGATCCAGGTGGACCACCACAATCTCGCAGTGATCAACGCCATTGGCGATAATATCACGCTCCTCTTCTACGGCTACTTCATCCGCCACCTTTTCACTTTGAGGAATACTATTTTGACGATTTTACCAAATTCACCACTTTCGAAGAATACACCCAGCGCCAGGCTCTGGAGAAAAGAAGACTTCGGGCCTAAGCCAGATGCAGACTACTGGCACATCTTGAAGACGGAAAACGACCTAACGTGCACTTCACGTTTTCGGCCCGCAACGGAATGATTATCTTGCCGTGCCAGGTTTTCGACTACTGCCGCGACATCAGCCTCAATCTCGACTACTTGGGGGTCGACATCCATTTGACCGAATTCTACATGGACTTGCAGGCCAACTTCTCCACCGTATATGGGTACCAGATGCAGGAGATGCCGGATCCGGAGCTTGTTTTCGACATA